>CAJHQP010003727.1:0-63657 GCA_905132765.1 Moricandia arvensis | reverse complement strand
TAAACTTCACACTTCTCTTTTATTTTCATCAAGTCAAAGCAATGCTTTGTGAGTGACAAGTTGTTGAATTTTTTGACGACCAGTCACTAGGTAATCTTCCGGCGAGTTTTTTGGTTGAGTTTCCGGACGAGTTTCTGGGCAAGTTCTCGGGCGAGATTTCTAGTAAGTTTATCGCCTCCCTTTTTTAGTATGGGAAATTTCTTGTTAGAGGAATTTCTAGTTTAAGAAACCTGCCATTTTAGGAAAGTTTCTATTTTTGAAGAGTTATAATTTTAGGAAAGTTGCTATTTTAGAAAATTTGCCATTTTAGGGAAGTTGCCTTTTTAGGAAAATTTCTACATTTGGAAACTTTATTTCCTGAGACTCTAAGCCGTTGATTCTCTCGTGTTGTAGTTGACCTTAGTTGACCATCTTCCATTGATCATTCCAGCCAGTGGCTAAGGTGAGGGCTACTCTGTTAATCCGGTGCTAGTTTAGTACTACTATTATGGAAATTTTAGTTTCGAAACATGTTTTGTCTTTGTGAGTCGAGTTTGCATGAGAGTCTTGTTTGTTATTATTTTCATGCTTGTTAAACCGGATAGGATGTTAGAAGATTCAACGGTTGGTGGATTGTGTTATGTTAAAACTGCTATATATATAGATATATAGTATGGTCTATTGTTATGAGATTGCGGGGCAAAAAAATATTTGTGCTAACGGCGCATTGTGGAGATTGTGGGGCGCAAAGACATTTGTGTTAATGGCGCATTGTATGGAGATTGCAGGGCACAAAGACATTTGTGTTAATGGCGCATTGTATGGAGTTTGCGGGGCATATAGACGTCTATGCTACCAACGCATTGTGTAGAGATTGCGGGGTACAAAGACGTCTGTACTAGCGACACATAGGAGATTGCGGGGTACGAGGATGGACTCTTGTACTAACGGCGCACAGAGATTTATATATATATATATATACATCCTTATGAGGAGAATGCGGGGTGCTGAGGTTAGTCATGTACTATCAGCGCACTAGTTGTTTCGTATGGTGCATTAGGCACTATGTTTGTTCATGCTAGAACTAGGCCTACATAGTCGTAGTGCTAGGTACTGAGTCAGTGGTTTGCGGTTTAGCATCTCATACCTCACTGAGTGACTCCTCTGTTACTCACCCCTCATTCTTCCTTCCTTTCGGGTGAGACTTACAATCGAGAGTGATCATTCCGGACTGGTGCTTTTGGGCGTTTCTATTTTCTTTCTTTTTCAGCCTCTGGATTTATGGTTTTATCGATATTTATTCGGATTATTTGGAGTTATGGTGTTTGGTGACAATTTATGAGAAATAATAAATGGAGTTTTAACATAGTATATTTATTTTATTATTTTGGAAAATACGGGTTTCACACACATTTTCAGGTAATATAATATTTTTAGTTCATTAAAATTATATAAAGTTATGCTATTTCAAATATATTTTTAATTATTTTTAATATCAAAATTATTTTTTAACTTTTTTTATAAAAGCACATTTTATATAACTATATTTGATTCTTTAAAATCATTTTATAAATTTAATGGTTTTTCCTTTTTATTATTTATGTTATTTTGAAAAATAAAACTTCTAATTAACATAAATTATTAGAATAAAAAGGAAAATCTATTTTAATAAGGATAATTAGATGTATTATTTTGAATTCATTAAATATAATTTTATAATTAATCATCATTAATTATTAATTAATGTGAGCACACCACGTATTGGAAAGATATCTTCTATATGTTAACTATCTTAATATTTGTGATCCCAAGGGATTTGCATCCAGTAGAGGAAAAAAATTAGCTATTTTCACATTATTAATTATTCACATAAGGGATTTGGCAATTGATAACAATTACACATCAATAGAGAATTATTTTACTTGGTCTTTAACATAGATTCTCTAGTAACACCATAAAATACTTAACTTAGAATCATTCTTAAGCTCTCAAACGTTCCTACTTGCATGAAAATATTGATAAGTATAACAATTGTTCTGTTGCTTTTCAGATCAGTATCATTTCCTTAAAATGCAGGTAAATCATAATTGTAACGTCCACTTGCATACATGTGATATTTCACACATTAACATATGTATCATATTTTCATCAACAGAAGAGCCAGACAGAACATGGTGTGTAGCTAATCCCCAAATACCGGACCAAGTTGTACAAGCAGCTGCAGATTGGGTTTGTCAACAAAGCGGAGCAAACTGTAGCAGGATTCAGCTTGGCCATAATTGCTTCTTGCCCGACACTATCAAGGACCATGCCCCTGTTGTCTTCAATACTTACTACCAGCATTATAAGCACCAAGGCGGTTCTTGTGATTTCCATAGTGCTGCAATGATCACTCACACCCACCCTAGTAAGCAACTTTATCTAAAACCTATTGTTTTTAGTTGTGTAACCTCATTTAATAGATCGAAATTATAAACAATTACTGTCTGATTTTCTCATTATTTGATGATAGGTCATGGCTCTTGCCAATTTGAGTATGTCCCTGAAGCTAAGTAAAGAGCAAAGATGAAATGAAACCACCTTCTCCAACTAATGAAAAAACTTATGTACTATTACTGAATACTAAATAAAATGCAATGCATTATGATTTTATTAATATGGCATATATATATATATACATATATATATATATATGTATAATATTTCCAACAAATTCAAAAAGCGAAGCACATAGCTAACATAATCATGTCATTACATTTATTTATTAAGAAATTTCTGAGGAGAAAACATTGAGTTCATAAGTAGGACAAGGCTTCTCCATAAGTAGGACAAGTCAGAAGAATGACAACAAATTGACAGTAAAGATCATTTGAAATTTTTTTAAAAAGTAGAATTGCCCATGCAGCAATGAACACAAAGCCTCTGAATGCTGCCAAGGTAGAAAGCTTCCTTTTCTCGCGCAATGCTACCATGTAACACCTACAACATTGACGAATGAAGCTTTTCACATATTAATACCAACCCAAGAGTTTAGAACTAAAATTACCTAGTAAGCAATCTAAAATACTAGTACTTACAATGAAAACAATATTTTTTATTTTTTTAAATGAAAAAAAATGTCAAGAACACAAGGAGTAGGCTATTTTAAAAAAAATGTGGATACTGCAAATATAATCATTAACTTAGATACAGAGATACCTATGCTAATCAGATATACTTCAGATTTTTGGAAACATGTCAAAACTGATAAAAAGTTTATTGCTCTAGCTACGAAGTGTTGTGGGAAAAAATTTCAATCAACGTTCTAGCATAAAAGAACTATCCACAGATCCATTCAAGAGTTGTAAATTACAAAGCTTAAGAAAAATGCAACAAAAATAGAAAAAGAAAACAACTTACATGCTAGAAAAGGCCACAATCCCAGCAGTCAAGATCTTCTTACCAGAAACGGCATCGACTTTGTGCTATATTGAATCTTGTCCAATTTCCTTGTTTTAATCATCCATCCTTGTATATTTTGATCATTTAGATTAGAATTTAGGAATCTTTAAGTTTCATTTGCATACATAAGTCTTTATCAGGTGCTTGGAGGTGTTGAGAAGCATTTAGGTCCAAAATGGAGCAAAGATGGTCACTTAGCGAGTGAAACGAGGTACCGTAGCAGGGCATGTTACCCACTCTGGTGAAGACAGGAGGGAGCAAGGAGTTGTTGGGGCTGATGGCACTCGCGTTGAGACAAAACAGGGTATCAGAGCAGCTCGAGGTACCCACTCACATTTGGCTAATATTGGCAATGGTCGGGAGAAGGTATATAGAGCGGGGAAGAGGACCTGCTCTAATACAAAGTAACTGGCTGGAGCGGGTTAGTACATCTGTTCACGATTGCTGAGCTCAAACAATGATTCATGATCGACGAGATGGAGTGGGGAAGAGAACCGGCGGTGTGTCACAACAATCATTTGGAGCGGGTTGCGACACCCGCTTGCAATCACGATAATGGAGCAAGATTCCAGACCGACCTTCTGGAGCGACACCGAGAACCCGCGCTGTGTTTTATACTTGGTCAAATTTAATGATTTATTGGACCCTTTCATGCTTGTTGACTGGGCCCACTAGGTTTCTAAGAGTAATATAAAACTCGTTAAACCTATATCGTAAGAATAATCTGGTTTTCCTCTCGAAACACAAACCCATTTTGGTGAAAGATTCAACCTCTAGTTTCTTTTCATCTATATGTCTTTTATTTATTGAATTATCTGAATCACTAATGATGGTTAACTTTGAATCATCCATGGTTTTTGTCATGTCTATTAGTGAGTAGTTACTTTTTGGATTCATGAGTTAGGGTGATTAGAGTGATTAAGTGAATATATAAGGTGTTTAGTAGTAGATCCTTCTATTTCCTTGCTTGTTGAGTGTTCTTAATGCTAGTTTAGCCTTGATCAAGTTAAATTAGAGCTGTAGAAATTTTATACTGGGAAGGTGTTCGATGAAATATTTGTTCCAACTCAACTTTGCTCTAGCTAGAATAACCAAATAAATTTGATGCTATGATTGCTAGATTGTTACTAGACTTGATTTAAATGCATGCTTGAGTGTGTTAAGCCAAAGACATTTGATGCTTAATCCACAATAGCATAGGAACTTGTGTCTTGACAAAGAACTTGTTTATTCTTGTGTTTTAGACTTAAGGAAATGTTTGATTGATAGCTTGCCATCTTATATTGTAACTAAGTCACTCGAAGTCAATTCCTAAACCCATGGATCCTCCTTCTCCTGATTGAAAGCTTTATTTGTTTACTTGCTTGCTAGTCACTTGTTACTTGTTCACATAAAAATCTTGATTGCACATAGATTAAGCTCACACTTTTATTCTCATTGCATCACGGTCACTTAGGATTGGATTGACACTAATCTATAGTACTTTTATTAGGATAAAGTAAAATCCTTTATCAAATTTGGCGTCGCTGCTTGTTCTAAATTGATTGTGAGAGTGGGATTTAGTCATTGCTTGAGAATAAGTCTTATATTTTTTATTTGTATACTGATACTCTTTCTTTATCTCTCTTGGAATCACAAGGTGCATGAACTTGAGGAGTAGATGACCAACATACCTTGTTCCAAGAATAGACAACAACATGGCTTTAGAGAGAGAATTAGCAAAAAGAGAAGAGAAGAGCGACTAGCTCATTAGAAAAGATTGGGGGTTAGAAATGGATGAATATCATGATAACCCTCATCAAGAAGATGTTTATGGAGCTGAAAACCATCGATAAACCACTCTAGGAGCTCCTAAAGGGAGAGCTCAAGATGAAAATGGCCAAGGAGCTACAAACCTTAGGCTACAACAGCCTCCACGCCAAGTTAGGCCGATTAGAACATCTGACCAGCCCAACATCCATGGGAATAGGGCGGGTATTCGACATCCAGTTGTGGTGAACAACAACTTCGAAATAAAATCAAGCTTGACCAACATGATCCAGAGCAACAAGTACCATGGCTGGATTTGGAAGATCCTTTGGATCATCTGGATAACTTTGACAAGTTGTGTGGCACAATGAAGATCAGTGGCATTTCAGAAGATGCTTTTAAGTTGAGGCTTTTACATTTCTCTTTGGAAGATAAAGCTCATACCTGGGAGAAAAAATTACCAAGATCATCTATTGAAACATGGGATGATTGCAAAAAAAACCTTTTCTCAACAAAGTCTTCTCATTATCAAGAACAACCAAGCTAAGGAATGCAATCTCATGATTCCAGCAGAAGAACTTAGAAGGATTTGGGGAAGCTTGCAAAAGGTTCAAGGGATTCTTGTCACAATGCCCTCACCATGTTTTCATTAATGAGAGTCTACTAAGCACTGTCTACAGAGGAGCTTTGCCTATAGTATCGAAGCATGTTAGACACAACCAGCAATGGTTTCTTCTTACGAAGAACTGCTCAAGATAACATGGAACTTGTTGAGAATATGGCACCAAGCGACTCAGTGTATAATGATGATTGTGATAGGCAAAACCGAGGTAGAGGTGGTGATGACTCCTACACAAGAAAAGAGCTGAATTCTCTGCAAGACAAGCTGGACATGCTCCTTTTCGATAGAGCAAAACAAGAGAAGGTGAACTTTGTTGGCAATCAGGCTCAAGAAGAAGATTTTGAGGTTAATGAAGCTGAGGGTTTGGAAGGACAACAAGAGTTGTGGTTCATTAATGCTTATGGTCAATGGTACAAGAAGGCGCCCAACTTTCAGTACCAAAACCCATACCAAAACAAGCCCCAATATTCAAACACCTACCAGCAAACCCCTTATATAACAAACAGAAAAGTGGATACTCAGCCAAGCAACCCCATCATCCAGGTTTCCCCTCTAAGGGAAATCAGTCTAATCAATCTCAAGGGAGCTCTTCACAAGTTCAGCCTAGAAATACAAGTGTGGAATCTATGTTCAAGCAGCTCCTAGAATCTCAAGCAAGAAATGAAAAGACTATTGGAGATGAACTGAAAAACATCCACACAAAGATTGATGGGAGCTAGAATGAGCTAAACAACAAGTTCAAGGCCTTAGAGAATCATTTTTCTACCATGAGCTCTAATTCTAAAAGGCCTATGGATCACTTCCTAGAAAATCTAAGCAAATTCCAAATGAGACAATGTGCTCAATGACATTAAGAAGATGTAGAGAGTTATCTTCAAGAGTTCTCCTCAAGCATTATGAGAAAAAGGTGAGGATTTGGCCATCAATCTAGAGGATGAGGTTGTGATAGTTTATGAGAAGACCAATGGGGAGATCATTGAGAAAATCGTTGAAGCTAACGGTAAAGGAAAGGTTGGTGAAGAGAAGAAGGTTGTAAACAAGAATGAAGCTACTACTTCCTCAACACAAGAAACACTCACTCCTCCTCCTTATGAGCCAAAGCTTCTCTTTCCTGACAGATTCAAGAATCAAATTTTGGAGAAGTACAAGCCAAGGCACTCTTTGAGAAGTAAATGAGTGAGGTTCAGATTACAATGTCTATTATTGATGCTCTTATGTTGATTCCTCAATATAGCATGTTCCTGAAAGATACTATAACTCAAAAGAATAAAGAGATGGTAGGCATGATGGTTCTTACTCATGAGTGTAGTGCTATTATCCAATGGTTGACAGTTCCAAAGAAGCTTAAAGATCCATGAAGCTTCACTTTGCCCTGTGTTGTAGGCCTTATTCCCTTATCCATTGCAAAGAAACTCGCTTTTACACATTACAAGAAATGTAGAATCTCTCTAGTATTAGCTGATCACTATGTGAAGATCCTCATAGGCACCTTGGAAGATTTACCAGTGATGATTGGAAATTGTGATGTGCCTAATGATTTTGTGGTGCTTCAGATGGATGAAGAGCCTAAAGACCCTTTGCTATTGGGAAGATGATTTGTAGCCACTGCTGGTGCCATTGTGAATGTTAGAGATGGAAAAATTGATCTTCATCTTGGAAAGGGGAACACTCTTCACTTTGATGTTAAGGAAGTGATGAAAAAACCTACAATCCAAGGCCAAGTTTTCTACATTGAGGCTATGGGTGCTCTAGCTGATGAGTTCCTTGATGAGTTCCTTGAATCTCTACAGCATGATCTAAAGTTTATGGAGAGGTCCAATTGATTGAGGACAAGGAGAAAAATGGGTATGTTAAGATGCTAGACTCCCACAAGGAGTTGACTGGAGTAGACAACTTAAGCTGCCTCAAGTTGTTTACAATGTTTCCTGAACTAACCTACAAGAGGATCTTCAACAAGCTGATTGGAGTTAGCTCAAAGCACCCAAAGTCGAGCTTAAGCATGTTACCCTTGGTGTAAGGTACGCTTTTCTTGGTACTAATAACACATATCCTGTCATTGTGAGTAGCCAACTAAAAGAAAATCCATTCTCTACACTTTTAGTTGAGCTGAAAAAGTATAGAAAAGCAATTGGCTACTCACTTGAATATATCAAGGGGATATCACCCTCTTTGTGTATGCACAAGATCCATTTAGAGGATGAATCAATGACTTCTATAGAGCATCAAAGAAGGTTGAATACAACTTAAAAGATGTTGTAAAGAAATAGATTCTTAAACTCTTGGATGTTGGTGTAATATACTCTATCTCTGATAGCAATGGGTATCTCCTGTGCATATTCTCCCAAAGAAGGGTGGTATCACTGTCATAAAAACGATAAAGATGAATTAATACCAACCAGGACTATAACAGGTCATAGGATGTTTATTGATTAATGAAAACTGAACTTTGAATCCAGAAAGGATCATTTCCCTTTGTCATTCATTAATCATATGATAGAGAGGCTTCTAAACCACCCTTGTTATTGTTTTCTTGACGGGTATTCAGGGTTCTTCCAAATCCCCATACACCCCAGCGATTAGAAAAAGACAAACTTCACATGCTCTTATGGTATATTCTCCTATCGAAGAATGCCATGCGGGCTGTGTAATGCCCCTGCTACCTTTCAAAGGTTCATGATGTCAATCTTTTCTGATCTAATAGAGGATGTTGTGGAAGTCTTTATGGATGATTTTTCTGTCTAGAGACCTTCTTTTTCTGCATGTTTGTCTAATCTTTGCAGGGTCTTACAGAGATGCGAGGACACAAACCTTGTTCAACTGGGAGAAATGTCACTTCATGGTCAAGGGGATGAATTGTATTGGGACACAAGATTTCTGAGAGGGGTATTGAAGTGGACAAAGCGAAGATTGATGTAATGGTTGGGATGACTCCACCAAGATTAGTGAAAGACATCAGATGCTTCTTGGGCCATGCTGGCTTCTATAGAAGGTTCATCAACGACTTCTCAAAGATAGCTAGACCATTGAAAAAGTTGCTATGCAAGAACACTGTCTTTAACTTTGATGAGGAGTGTCTTGAAGCCTTCAAGAAGCTGAAGAGTGAACTCAGTAGTGCTCCCATTGTTCAACCACCAACTTGGCACCTCCCCCAAACTTTAAGTCTGAAATGGCATTGGCTTGGTCTATTAGGGAGTGTTAGAGCTTGCATGCATAGACTTTTGGTTCTTGAGCACTTTTCACATTTGCAACTTCAAGTTTCAATCTTTTTAAGTGTCATTCTCCTATCATTTTCTAATATTCTACACAAGTTTGAATATTGCAGGTATCAATGAGACATAAGAATAAGAAAAAGATAGCAGCTGAAAAGAAAGAAGCTCAAAAAAGAGAATCTGCACTAAGGAGGAAGCCTCTATATTATGAGGCAGAACAGCCAAGACTGAGAAAAAAGCCAAGGCAAAAGAGAAGAGAATGGTAAAAAGTGTAGCTTCTTCAGCTAGAAATGAAGGTGGTAATGGTAGTGAAGAGGAACCAGCTCCCCCCCCCCAAGAAATCCAAAAATTCACCTCTAAGGGAAAAGAAGTTGCTATTGAGAGGGATAGAAGTAAAGAGCTAACTGCTTTGAGCTGTATAACCATTTGGAAAATGGTCTCTTGGACCATAACATGGTTTGCTGACCTTAAGATGATGAAGGATCTTGGAATTGATGATGATGTTAAGGCTATGTTGGAACACATGAGCATGCCAAGTTTCTACTCCATGGCTTATCCTACCTATGAAAAGGTCTCATGCCAGTTCCTATCCACATTTGATGGCACCTTTTACTATAATTCTGAGCACATAACAGAAGGATGGGGGAAGATAAAGTTCAAGGTCAATGGCAAGACTCACCACATGACCTTTCGAGATATAAAAGAAGCACTGCAGATTCATGAAATGGAAATGTTACTCCTCCCCAAGGTTAAAGACCTCCCCAAAGCGGTTTGGGAGTTGTTGACCGGTAACACCCATGTTACTAGTCATGACAAGAAATCAGCCATACGGCATCCAGAGATCCGCTACCTTCATAGGCTAATCGTTCATACTCTCTTCCCAAGAAAGGAAGCCGGAACAGTCAATGAGGAGGAACTGAGATTACGTTACCAAGCTGTGTGGGTTTATGCAACAACTTCATAACTACAGTTTTCTAGCACCGACCTCTACTTCGACTTTGGAATGGTCGATTTCCTCATCACCCACCTTGTGTATTACAAGGATTGGGTTTGGAAAACTTCTGATAAGACACCTCAGATGGGAATTGGTGGCCTGATTACCCCTCTTCTTATAGCTAAGGGTATAGACTTCGGGAATGATTCCAAGGGGTCCTGGTTTATTGATGGTTCATACCTGAGACTGACAGCTTACCTCAATGAGAGGTTTTCAAGGGAATATTTTCTACACATATCTCTTGCACGGTAAACTAGTTGCATTGGTGCTCCCAACATAGAACTCACGAGCTTAGAGAATCGCAGATCATTAGTTTTGACATTGATCAAGAAGAGTTCCTTGGACCCCTTTCCCCCCTGGATCCTATCACTGACCCTAAGAGAAAGATAGCAGGGGTGATATCTGTTACTCATCAAGAAGACACTCCTCCTCCCGTCTATGGTCCACCCCATTACTACTTTGAGCAGCATACATGAACATTTCCTCACGGTCCTCTCTGCTATGCTCAGGATAATATTGGCAAGCTGCAGCATTGGAACAAATCCCAATACAGGGCATTCTACAAGCTCAATACAAAGTACAAGGAGCTTCAGAAAACAATGAAAACCAAGAAAAGGCCTCAACTGTGTTCATGAAGAAGGTGGCAGATCTATTGGTCAAGGGATGAGTAGCATGGTGAAGTTCTGAAGATTTTGTTATAAGAGACACCTAACCTCCCCAACCTCAACCTTACGACCCAACTGAGAACCCTTCCTTGTCACTAGGCCCTTCACTCTCAGCTGGCTAGCTCCATCACCTAAGGAGGAACCATGTTGCTCCCCGATCTAACTCATGCAACATCTCGTCTTCTTTTGATTCTTCTCATGATGGAGGAGATGATGATGAGATTGCAAGTGAGCCATGGGGCTACTACACCACCTTCCCCGACGACACATGGGATGAGGCCTTTGCCTCCAATCCCGACTACTAAAAAGGTACTCCTTCACCTTCCCATTGTACATATCATTCTATAGTTTTGTTTAACTTTGTTTTTGGTATGTCCCTTTTTCTTGGACACATAGAGACTGTGTAATTCAAATTTGGGGGAAATGCCAAGTTGCTAAAAAATGGTTTATCTCATTGAGTCTTGCATTTTACATTCCTAATTGCATAAAAAAAAGAATCATTTAGTTGCATCATTTGCATCTTTAGGATTGAGTTTAGAACATATAGATTGCATTCATGCATTGAGAGAAAACCTTGTAAATAAGTCATGCAAAGAACTCAGTGTGATACCCTTCTGAATCATAATAAGTAGCCTTAGCATCTTCTTGATAACGTGTAGACTTCGAGCTTCGAAAACTCCTCTTGAAACTTGTTGGATTGATGAAACTTGCTTGTCCTTTAAACCAACTTCAATCTTACTTGAGTTAATGAACCTAATCTATCTTGCTTATAGGCTCTTGTTTTGCATGATCATGGTTACCTCACACACACTTGAGTTAGTCTTATTCCCTTCTACCAATCTTTGGAAACTCAAGTGGCCATCTCTAGCTTTAGGATCTCATGGTTGTCTAGCTCATAGGATGGGAAGGGAGTATTGATTGTTTGATCTTGAAGGGTTGAGTGAAAAGAGCGAACTCAAAAGTCCAAAGAAATGGTAAGTTATTAGGGATCAAATAAAAAGAAAAGATTAGCTCAAAGAGTGTCAAATGAAAGAAAACTCCTAAGAGAAGAATATAAATATTCGAAAGAGTGGGGCAAGAAAAGAAAAAAAAAAGAGCTAAGTCTAAGAAAAACAGTGAAATAAAATCCCTAGTAAACAAAAGAAACAAAGAGTTCTAATAGTAAGAGTGTTCTTTAGTGTTCTTGGATTCTTTGGGGTGAGTGAAAGGGAGTTTAACATTGGTAATCAAGGGTAGAAATTGTTTTGTGTTTAGGAAGTGGGTAGAACAAGGAGGACTGAGCATTGTATGCATGAGATTTTCTCCTTCTTAGATATATTATGCATAATGTCAAGCTACTTGTTCTAGAGAGTAAACCACCATGAAAGAACTTGATAACCTTCTTGCTTCACCACAGCTTCAAACCTTTTTTCTCAACAAGCTAAATGATTAGGACCAATTGCCCATTCGCAAGAGTGCACTTGTGATTACTGTTAAATGAATGTGAGAGTTGATTGACTGGCTTGTTTGTGAAGTCTTAATGATGAGTGTAAAAGATTAAGGAGTTGAGATTAGCCTAGAGAAGTTAAAGTTTGGTAGGATGTCTTGCTCTTGCTATTTCATATGATGTTGTAAGGATGTCATATTGATGGTTTTGAAGAAAATCTTTTAGTAATGAGCTCTCACCTTCACATCTCTTCCTCACCTTGTACTTATAAGTTTACTTGTGGACAAGTAAAGGAAAATTTTGGGAGAGTTAATATCTTGTGCATTTACCTTGTTTTAATCATCCATCCTTGTATACTTTGATCTTTAGATTATAATTTAGGCATCTTTAGGTTTCATTTGCATACATAAGTCTTTATTAGGTGTTGGAGTATCCTTTGGAATTCTTGGAGGTGTTGAGAAGAATTTAAGTTCAAAATGGAGGAAAGATGGTCACTTAGCAAGTGAAACGACGTACCGTAGCGGGGCATGTCACCCACTTTAGCAAAGACATGAGAGGAGCGAGGCGTCGTTGCGGGTGATGGCACCCGCGTTGAGACAGAACGGGCTATCGGAGCGGCTCGAGGTACCCACTCGCAGTTGGCTGATTTTGGCGATGGTCTGGAGCGGGCATGTGGAGCGGGGAAGACGACCCGCTCTAATATAGAGCGACTGGCTGGAGCAGGTTAGTACATCCGTTCCCAATTGCTGAGATGAAACAATGTTTCAGGAGCTACTAGATGGAGCGGGAAAGAGCACCCGCGGTGTGTCACAGCGGCCAGTTGGGGCGGGTTACGACACCCTCTCGCAATCATGATAACAGAGAAAGCACCCGGAGTGACCTCCTGGAGAGACCCCAAGGACCTGCATTGTGTTTTATACTTGGTCGAATTTAATGATTTATTGGACCCTTTCAGGCTTGTTGACTTGGCCCACTAGCTTTTAGGAGTCATATAAATAATCTTTAGACTTATTCTTAAAAAATAATATGATTTTCTCTCTAAACACAAACTCATTTTGGTGAAAGAATCAACCATTAGTTTCTTTTCATCTATATCTCTTGTGTTTATTGAATTATCTGATTCACTAAACATGATTAACTTTGAATCATCCATGGTTTTGAGTTTATCATGTCTGTTAGTGAGTAGTTACTTTTTGGATTCATTGGTTAGGGTGATTTGATTGATTAAGTGAAGATCTAAGGTGTTTAGTAGTAGATTTTTGTATTTCCTTTCTTGTTGAGTTTTCTTAATGTTATTTTAGCCTTGAACAAGTTAAATTAGAGATGTAGACATTTTTATATCCGGAAGGTGTTTGATGAAAAGTTTGTTCTAACTCAACTTTGCTCTAGCTAGAATAACCAAAGACATTTGATGTTAGGATTGCTATATAGTTATTAGACTTGATATAAATGTATGTTTGAGTGTGTTAAGGCAAAGACATTTGATGCTAAATGCACAATAGCATAGCGACTTTTGTCTTGACAAAGAACTTGTTTATTCTTTTGTTCTAGACTTAAGGAAATGTTTGATTGATAGCTTGCCATCTTAGATTGGAACTAAGTCACTCGATTTCAAATTCCAAAACCACAAATCCCCCTTCTCCATTTTAATGAAAGCTTTAATTGCTTACTTGCTTGCTAGTCACTTGTTACTTATTGACATTACAATCTTGATTGCACTTAGATTAAGCTCACACTTGTATTCTCATTGCATCATGGTCACTTAGGATTGGATTGACACTCGTCTATATTACTTTGATTAGGATAGAGTAAAATCCTTTATCACATATCCAAGGATCCATCGATCACCTTCCTCTGGAGCTATCTCCTTTGTTTCCCCCTATTGAAATCAAACTCTTAGAATAATACAAAGAACACACTTTCTTATTGCTTTAGAAACTATCTGAAAACTAAATATTTCTCAAAAATCTCATAAGTTATACCACATCATAGTATCTCCTTATATATCAATCGTAATTTTCTAAACTAGTTAGGAAACATATATTTCTTTTTTCTAATCCTAAACTCATTACGATAACTTATAACCAAAGTTAACTTCAAGCTTAAGTCTACATTCTCCCCCTTAATATTGACATAAACCATTCTTCACATCTTGAACACCAATGAACTCTCTCATCTCTTTGAATTAAGCCCCCAAGCACCTTTGTTAAAATATCAGCCTTCTGCTCCTTTCTAGCTACATGTTCAACGTCCACAAGGCCATATTCAATGCACCCCCTTATGAAATGAAACCTCTTATGTATATGTTTGCTTCTACCATGAAAAAACAGGATTTTTGGTTAATGCAATAGCAGATTTGTTATCAATACGAACCACTTCCTTCTTTGTGTCCTAAACCATGATCTCCCCAAGAAGCCCTTGAAGCCATATTGCTTGTTTTTCTGCGTTTTTCGCCGCCATAAATTGAGCCTCGCACGAAGACAACACAACATTCTCTTGCTTCGTTGAGCACCAAGACACCAGAAACTAATTAAGATAAAAGATATGCACTATTGTAATTTTACCGTCAACCGGATCCACATTGTAGCTATTGTAACTGTAGCCTACAAGTCTTTCTTGTTGTCACGCTAAAAGTACAGCCCAAGCATGGAGCTACCCCGTAGATACCTCAATACCTGTTTCAAGGCTGCTCCATGTGATATCTTAGGCTCATGCATATACCGACTTAGTACACCAACACAATAAGCAAGATCTGTGTGAACCAAGTATCGAAGACACCCAATGTTTCTCCTAAATTATTTCTCGTTGATCCCTTCTTCCTCTACTGATTTTCGATAGTTTGAGACCTGGTTCCATTGGAATATGACTGTGTTGCATTCATTCATTCCTGCTTCCTCTAGTACTTTAGTAGCATACCTTTCTTGCTTTAAGATTATACCTTCCTTAGATTGAATTACTTCAATTCCAAGGTAGTAATTAAGATGTCCAAGATCACTCATCCCAAATCTAGTTGCCATCTCTGATTTAAACTGTTGTATGACGTCCAAATTTGATCCGTGACCAGCAAGTCATCTACGTAGACTGCGACCAAAAGAAGACTCCCTATAGTTTCCTTTTTGAATAATGACGGCTCTTTAGAGCACTTGGAGAAATCCAACACTTTTAGAATAGATTTCAGCTTGATGTTTGATGGGGTCAAAAAATGGTAATCTCGAAATCAACGTATATGATCACATTTTTCAATGAAAACTTTCTCGGAATAATTTCAAGAAAGATCCTAAGTAAGAAACAACAGAAATGACCACGTTGGAAACACAGACAATGTCAAGTTGGATCAACCAATCCAACTCGCCTGATGGCGAGTTGGATCGACTAGTCTAAATCGCCTGATGGCGAGTTGCATCAGACCTATCCGACTCACCATCAGGAAAGTTGGATCAGCACCATCCGTCTCGGTTTCGATCAGTGCCTCTTTGAACCTTGATCACACTTGTTTCGTCTCGATTGGAGTTACCATTGGAGCTTTACGATACAAACCGTAAGGACTTGTTTTCTCGTATGAATTCAGATTGTTCGTATAAAACGGCAACGGTTGACTTAACACCGAAGCTGCCTCAACTATACGAGTAATTTGAACTATTTCATAAAACCGACATCGTACGAAAGGAAATTTCTTCTAAATAAGTCATAAAAATGCTTAAGGCGAAAAAACGGCCCAAGGAAGTTTAAAACGCGTCAGAATCCCACTAACGATTTTAGACAAGAATGATCCCAAGTTACTATGACGGTTTATTGAATATTTGCGAAAGAAGGTAAATGTCAAGATCGAGAAAAAAGGAATATTTCCCCAAAGAGATAAACTCGGATCAGGGGAAGAAAAGGAAAGATGGCCGACCTTAAAGGCATATATAAGGGAGCCAAGGCGAGGAACCCAAAAAAAGATTTTTTAGACTCTATAACTCTCTGCACTTAGAAATCTTAGGCTTTATTCTCGACAAGTTTGGTTTCTATGACTGGCACTTGATTACTAGACGAACTCGCCTAGGAAGTTTGATCTCTTGTTCCAATCTTTTAATTGAACTATATTTGGCTTATCCTTGAAAGGGGTACGTAGGCAGCCTTTTATAAGGCCCAGTCCAAAATCTTTAAAACCATTTTTCGTCTTTGTCGTCTAGTGCTAAGTGAGTTGCGGCCCCAGAGGTTTTTTCTCGACATATGTGGTAGTGCTAGCAAACTTAGTCTCATTTTACTGCTTGTGTTAGACGATCTCCTTTGTAATCCCATTTCCAGACAAGCTTCATGTATGCTCTTGTCTCTGGAACGCTCATACGCAAATTCAAAATAAAGATCAACATTTTCTTAACTCGCTTTGTTGTCTTTACATATTTTCCGCGTTTATTTCGTTAGTTGTCGTTGGCTCTCGCAGAAAAATACAGGACCTCTGAGAAATTTAGGTTTTCCTAACTTTCTTATTTTACGGAAATCAACGGTGCAAATTTTGGTTCCGACAATTTGGCGCTAAAAGGAGGGCAGTACGGATTACTCTAACTCACGGCCGCAAAACGCTTAATCGAAACCATGTCTGGAAATATGAAGTACAAACTCACAGCACTTACTACTCCTATAGCCAACAGTTATGCAAACACAGTAGTGCTCGACAAAATCGAATACCTTGTCGCGACTTTTCGCTACAGGAAGAGCACCAAAACGAGCTCACGATTTCTCTTTCAAAAAAGAAAGGGCAACGATAAATTCTATCAATACCCGTAGGATTCGAGTTGGATAAATCTCAGCGTGTAAGGGTTACCAAAAGAATTTTCCGAAAACTTTTTGGAAAATAAAACTTGCTCTCCTCGAAGTCGCAGAGAAAATTTGGATTGCTCGAGGAAATAGAATATCCGAAAAACGAGTTGCCAATTCCCCCCTGTTTTATTTCTTTCAAATAATTTTCGAAGAAACGAAGTTGCTCTCTATTGAATCACTCCAAACCTAAACTAAGCAAACAGGAAATCATATCCCTCACTGCTAAAACGTTTTCTAAAACCTTATATTTCGTAAAATTCAAGCTTCGGTTCTATAGTAACATATTTTGTGACTTCTCGATGATTGTCACCTAAGCGTACTTCGGAAAACTAGTCAAAACTCTTTCGGATCAATCCAACAGAAATGAGAAAATTTTTGCTAAAGATTAATCGCGACAATTAAGCCCATCACTGCCAGAGCTTCTGATACTAAAACCCAAAAACTAAATTGCGGAACAGGAAAACGTGAATTTTCCAAAACTCGAAAACATGTTTACGAAGCACCTTTCGTAAAATTAAACTCATAATAGTTTTCGGAATAAATTTAGTAAAATTAAGCTCGATAACATTTAACAAGATAGCTTTCGCAAAACTAAACTCGACAATATTTTACGGAACATCATTCATAAAATTAAGCGAGTTAATATTTTATGATACAATTTTCATAGAATAAATTTGAGAACATTTACGAAATGAATCTCGTAAACAAACCTCCAAGAAATTCGGCAACCTTTGGAAAATCAAACAAAGATCATAAGAAAAAAACTTCTCAGAGAAGGAAAGAGATGGATCGAGATCTGAGAAGTGAACCTCACCCATCAGCCTCTGTCCATGGTCTCACTGTCCTCTGTCTCTGACCTCACCGCCTATAAACTTTCACCAAAACCTCATCGTCATACAAGTCTTCCTGATCGCCCTTGGCATCACCTGGTCGCCCTTGGCTATTTGTAAATGCCAAAAGACTTTCAACGAAGCGTGGACCGAAACAAAAAAAGGAAGGGAAAATGAGCATGAAAAACGGAGAAGAGAAAAAAACGCACCTCCGAGAAACTAAGATATGTCCGACTTGGAAATTTTTGAAATCAAACTTAGAGTTTCCGTAGGAAGGTACTAATAAAAATGCTTCCAAGATTGCCATAAACATTAGGGAACTTATCTAGGTGGATATTATAGTGAACTAAGTCTTATGCGATTTTCCCTATCTCGATTTATTGTTCCTTAACTGTTCAGGTAGATCTTGCAAACTGATCTAAACTCTCGCAAAACTGAGATATGATAGCCACGCGTATTCAGCTCGTTTCCTAAAGAAATAAAGAACTAGAGAAACGAACATCGTCTTAAAACCGACTCGTTCCTAGCCATTTTCTTAAAACCGACATATTCTAAGTCGCCAACCCAAAAACCACCAGATCACAATCCAACGTCGTCTTTAAATCAACCCAGATTTTTGATCATCCCAAATTCTCGAAATAGAAAACGTATACAACCCTTTAAAATATCATTTGAGCCATTTTCTTTCGTTAATAATATTTTAAAAATTCCAAAAAAAAATTAAAAATTCAAGAAAATTCTGAAAAAGTAAAATTATAATTGAAATTATAAATATTTTTTAAAAAAAAATCAAAACATTAAATTTTTTACAGAATCTAAATAATTAAAAGAAATGCAACGAATTTAATTTAAAGATTAAAAAAATAAATACTATTTTTATATAAATTAATGTATCTATTTTATCTCAAATATATCAATTTATAAAAAAACGAAAAAACTCCCAAAAAAAATAAAAATAAAAAAGCTAAAAATTTCAAATGCAAAAAAAATAAAATTAATAACTAAAATAATTTGAAAAATCTTATATAAATTAATGAATGTAAGATAATATACAAAATTATATTTATCACACTATATTTTTTGTTTTATTAATGTATTTAAGATAAAATACACAAATGATCTTAGATACATTAATTTTTATAACAATATTTTTTAAATTATTTTAATCATTATTTTTTGTCATCTTTTTAATCATTAGTTTTTTCGCATTTTTGGATTTTTTTAAAATTGTATGAATTTTTAAATTAATTTTAGAGAAAAAATAATAAAATTTATTTGTCATTTATTTTTTATTTTAATATTTTCAAAACATTTCTAATTTTAAAATTTGTAAAATTTTAAGGTTTTTAAAGATTTTTTGGATACTCAATTAAAGGAAATGTTAGAGATTTCATCAAAAGTGTCGTTAGCATAGTGATAAAAGACCATGTTGTTTGGTTTTGAGTTCTTGAGTTCGAGTCCTGAGATAGACATATTTTTCGTTTTAAATGCACACAAAACGACGTCGTTTCAATGCACACCAAACGACATCGTTTCAATGCACACCAAACGACATCGTTTCACTTAACGTCGATATTTAACGTGAAAATAACGGCGTCTACACTGTAAGATCACGGTGTGCTAAAATAGCGAGTCAATGATAAGTTCTCAAATAAAATTAAAAAGTCAAAGAAAGTACAATATTGTTTTTGGTCAGTTTCGAGTTCGTGTTTTATTTGGCAATTCATGCAAAGTTCGTGCTTTTTTTTGGCTGAATTCTCGTTTTTAAAAGGTTTTTTCGCTTTACAGACTTTTTTTGGAAAACAGAGTTATGGTCTCTAAATATATTTGGCCAATATACATACCTATAGATGTAAGGGATTGTAGTGGATATCAATAACTATCTCAATGTATTTTTTTTAGAATTTTATCGGAAGCCGATGTTTT
Organism: Moricandia arvensis; assembly: GCA_905132765.1. Taxonomy (NCBI): domain Eukaryota; kingdom Viridiplantae; phylum Streptophyta; class Magnoliopsida; order Brassicales; family Brassicaceae; genus Moricandia; species Moricandia arvensis. The sequence goes on along the minus strand of CAJHQP010003727.1, from coordinate 44,013 downwards.
TATTTTTTAATAGATTAAATTCAAGAAAATATATACTTTTTATATGCTCATAACTATAAGCTTCATAAGAAAAAAAATTAAAATATTAATGAATATTGTTCTAAACCTGTCATCTTCCTATTATTAAAAATAATTCTATTAACCAAAAAATTACTAACACATAAAAAATTCAATAATTATTTAACTTTTAATCCAATCAAATTTTGATATCAACTTTTCTTAAAAAATATTAATTTAATTAAAATAAATAATATAATCTTCAAATACATAAATGTCACAAAAAAAAGAAATATTCATAAAACAAGAATGTTAAAATCTATTTGCGCAATTTTTTATACGTTTCGTCAAACTCAAACCAACAAAAATATATTAAAACTGAATCTCTTAAAAAAAATTTCTTTTTATTTGACAACCAGACTTAAAGTCAGACCATAAAAGAAATGATAAAAACCACAATCAATGGTTACTACATAATCAAATTAAATATTTACAAAATTAGTTTAATAACAAAAACTAACTAAACATAAAAATTAAACAATATAATTACTGAAAATGCATAATATAATTTAATCTTAGTGAAAATTTTAGTTAATATATAAAAATTAGTAAAAAATAATAATATAGTTTTAAAATAAAAAAAAAAAAAACAAAACAAACTAAATTAAAATTCCCGAGAGAACCGCGAGCTTATCTTAGTATAACAAATAAAAATGTCTAAAATGATTATTTCAGAAAAAAATATTTATTTAAACTAAATGTGAATGTAGATAAAAAATTTTCATAAACTAAAATCTCAATTACATATGATTACTTTATATTTTAAAAAAATCTGAATAAAATAAATCAAATAAAAAATATAGCAAAATATTTTTTAAAAATATTATGTCTGCGAATAACGCATGAAAATATGTAGTTTAAAATGGACTAATGAGTGAAAAACATTTATGCGGTTATTTAAAGGTTTGACTTAATTTTTTGACTCATTTTACTTGAAATTTGAGAAGATGATAAATGTTGGAGTGGTTACCAAATTTTTTTAAATGATGTAGTGCGTTAAAGGAGAGAAAATGATGGCAACCAACTTTTTCATCTTCTTTTTGCCTAACAAAATTCTAAAAAGATGAGTACAAAAGTTTGGGGCTCATAATTATTAATTAGAAAAGCTACTACAAATGATCAATAAAATAGATATCATATATCTCATTTGTTTCCCATGCGAGCTACAACATATACAATATCTACGTATACTCCCATTTCTTTCTGCTCAAAGAACATTAGAGAGCATATAACTCAGCTCTGAAAATGACAATTATGAGAATACTATTTGGGATAAGCAAGAACTTATTAAAAACAACAGAGTTTATTTTACCAAAAAAAAAAAAAACCCAGTCCTCGTAAATTAGTGTTTGTGTTAGCCAGCGCAATGAATTTTTTGAAACTGCATAACCTAAACATCTCAGTCCGGATTTGACTAAGGGTCTCCTTAACCCCTACGAAGTTGGTTAGCTTGGTGAATACGGTTGAAATTTGGAAGCTCGTGCTGCACTCCTTTTTCACATTCCTTGTGTCCTAAAAACGACGTAGACCTGTAACAACTGTCTGCTTACAACATCTTATTGGTTATTCTCGGTTACACATTTCATTTCTGGTTTAGTTAATTGTGTACATACACCGGTTTGTCCCGGTTAGCTATTAGCTCAAATGTATATAGTGACACATTAGTCATACGAGTAATGTAACAAAAAGATTCCATTTCATCATCGTCTCCTTTCTCTCTCATGTTTCCGTGAGAAAGAATCCACAATTTCTGTTCATTTTTTTCACTAAAATGGTATCAGAGCGTTGAGCTCAGCTCAACATCAGTTTCCTTGTTTGATTTTATCGCACTCCGTTTTCTCCGTTTTCATCTCCGACTGTCGTTCTGCTCAGATGGTGGTTTCTCTCCGCCGTAACCGTCGCTCTGGTCGTTTTGCACGAGCTGGTAGTTCGAATACACCAGATGATGTCGCGGCACCGATTGCAGGAAATTCGTTTACTCTAGCTACTTTGATGAATCCTGATAGTGTTCACTCCCCATTGTTCTTTCATAGTGAAGATCATCCAGGCTTGCAACTCGTTTCTGTACAGCTGGATGGATCTAACTATACTCAGTGGTGCTCTGCCATGAAGATTTCCCTGGAAGCGAAGAATAAGCTCGTCTCTGTTGACGGATCTCTCTCTCGTCCTGACTCCGGTGATCCTTTGTCACGGATTTGGTCTCGCTGTAACAATATGGTAAAATCATGGCTCCTTAACTCTGTCACTTCGCAAATCTCTGGAAGTATTTTGTCATTTGATGATGCTTCTGAAATTTGGGATGACTTGCATAATCGGTTTCATAAAACCAACTTGCCTCGCACTTTTCAGTTGATACAGCAGATTCAGGACCTTCGTCAGGGTTCCTTGGATCTTTCTAGTTACTACACATCACTCAAAACCCTTTGGGATAACTTGGATGGTACAGAACCTCCAGAAATGTGCTTGTGTTGTAACACTTTTGGCTGTGTTAGTCAACGTGCTGCTAAGGCTAAGGTTGAAAGAGGTCGTATTATCAAGTTTTGTCTGGTTTGAATGAGAAATACTCCATCATTCGTAGCCAAATCATCATGAAAAACCTCTTACCTGATCTTGCTGAGATTTGTAATATCCTTGATCAAGATGATAGTCAAAGACAGTTCACTTCTGTGGTTGCTCCTACTGCGTTTCAGGTTAGCCATGCTCCATCTCTGACTGCACAGTCTCAGTCTGGTGATAATGGTTTTTCTACATCTAGTGCATTGAATGCGTTCCACAAGAATTCTACTGCAACGTGCTCTCATTGTGGTCTCACGGGTCATGTTGTGGATCTCTGTTACAAACTTCATGGTTACCCTGTTGGATGGAAGAAAGCCAAAGGAAACTCTGATAAGTCTAAAACTCCTACTATGGCTGACAACGTCTCTGCCCAAGATCTTCCTTCCCGTGTATCTGGTTTGGATAATCTCGTTGGCCAGTTAAACAAAGATCAGATTCAGAATTTCATTGCATATTTCAGTTCCCAACTTCAGGCTAAACCCTCTGACACAGCTCCTGCACCTGTGACACATCATCCTGATGCCTCTGGTATTACATTTTCCTCATCTACCTTCAGTTTTGCCTGTCTATTAAGTCTCACTAATTGCGTTACTGATTTACATACTTGGATCATTGATTCCAATGCCACTCATCATGGATCTCATGATCGTAGTGTGTTCACCAGTCTTGATACTTCTATTCACCATTTTGTAAATCTTTCTAATGGTTCTACAATAAAGGTTGGAGATGTTGGACAGATTGTCCTTACTAAGACTCTGACACTACAAAATGTTCTTATCATTCTGGAATTCTGTTTGAGCCTCATGAGTATCAGCTTTTTAACTTCAGACCTTGGTGTTCGTGTGATTTTTGATTCTGGTTGCTTTGACATACAGGATCCTTCCAGGGGATCGATGATTGGAAGAGGTAAACGGATTGCTAATCTATATGTATTGGATTTGGAAGATGCTGGATTTCAAGATCTACATACGTCTTTCTCTACTTCTAATGCCGTTGTTGATGCATTTGTTTGGCATCAACGTTTTGGCCATACTTCTTTTAAGAGAATAGAGCTTCTACATGATGTACTTGGGATTTCTAAAGCAAAGAATAAAGGGATGATACATTGTGACATTTTTCATCGTGCTAAACAAAAGAAGTTATCTTACACTTTGGATCCTAAGATTTGTTCTCAGGCTTTTGATCTTCTACATATTGACGTCTGGGGTCCGTTTTCTGGAACCACACAAGAAGGTTACCATTATTTTCTTACCATCGTGGACGATCACACTAGAGTTACATGGATTTATTTACTCAAACTCAAGAGTGACGTTCTCACTGTGTTCCCAGACTTTCTTACCATGATAGAAAATCAGTATGTCGTTAAGGTTAAGTCAGTACGCTCTGACAACGCACCTGAGCTGCGTTCTGAAACTTTGTACAAGGAAAAAGGCATTGTTCCTTACCACTCTTGTCCGGAAACGCCTGAGCAAAATTCCGTCGTCGAGAAAACACCAACACCTACTGAATGTAGCTCGTGCCTTGATGTTCCAATCCGGTGTTCCATTGAGTTTTTGGGGAGACTGTATTCTCACCTTGGTCTTTCTTATTAATCGGACTCCCTCTCCTGTCATCTCCAACAAAACACCTTATGAGTTACTTACTGGCAAGCCTCCTGATTACTCTCATTAGAAGACTTTTGGCTGTCTATGCTACGTGAGTACCTCTCCCAAACAACGTCATAAGTTTCAAGATAGAGCTTGTGCGTGTGTCTTTCTTGGTTATCCCTCAGGCTATAAAGGTTATAAGTTTCTTGATATTGAAAGTAACTCTGTTTTCATTTCTCGCAATGTGGTGTTCCATGAAGCTTTATTCCTTTTTATTAAGGATTCTATGGCCCCTGGTTATGCAGAGTTCTTTCCTCGGATTTCTAGTCCTCTGGATTCATTCTCTTCTGCATACTCATCAACTCCTCATGTTTCCTCTACAGTGGCCCCTACTAATACTAAGCGAGTTACTAAACCTCCAAGTCATCTCAAGGACTATGTTTGTTCTACTGCAGTCTATTCTACCGAATATCCTATATCCAATGTGTTATCCTATGATGCTCTCTCGGATCCTTACATGAACTTTGTCAATGCTCTTACTGATATAATTGAGCCATCTTCTTATTCTCAAACTCGCAAGTTAAAGGAGTGGTGTGACGATATGGGTGTTGAGATCACAGCTCTGGAGGATAATAAGACATGGATTGTTTGTTCTTTACCCACAGGGAAACGCGTAGTGGGTTGCAAATGGGTGTACAAAGTCAAGCTTAATGCTAATGGGACTCTTGAGCGTTATAAAGCCCGTCTTGTTGCTAAAGGATACACTCAACAAGAAGGCTTGGACTATGTGGAAACCTTCTCACCTGTAGCTAAGTTAGCCACTGTCAAGTTGCTCACTGCTGTTGCTGCTGCAAGAGGATGTCATTAACTCAGTTGGATATCTCCAACGCATTCCTCAATGGTGATATCGAGGAGGAAATTTACATGACTCTCCCTCCTGGATACTCTCCAAGACAGGGGGAATCATTCCCACTTAATGCAGTTTGTAAACTGCATAAATCTTTATAAGGTTTAAAATAAGCTTCGTGCCAATGGTTTTTAAAATTCTTTGCTTCTCTGATTCAGTTGGGATTTCATACCTCTTCTGGTGATCATACATTGTTTACCAAGCGTTCTGGTAATGTGTACATGGCAGTTTTGATTTATGTCGATGACATTATCATAGCCAGCAGCTGTGATCATGCTACGAAGCTTCTTAAAACAGCCTTACAGGCTTCTTTTAAACTACGAGATTTAGGCCAACTTCGTTATTTCCTTGGTCTTGAGATTGCACGCTCATCTGCAGGGATCTCCTTATGTCAACGTAAATATATCATTGATCTGTTGACGGAGACCGGTTTACTTGGCTGCAAACCATGTTCTATCCCTATTAGATCCTAGCATCAAACTTTCTAATGCAGTTGGTGATATTCTTGATAATGCAGAGACCTATCGTCGCTTGGCTGAGAAGCTCTTCTACTTGATGTTTACACGTCCGGACATTACTTTCGCTGTCCACAAACTATGCCAATTTACAGCTGCTCCACGCAAGCCTCGTCTTCATACCGCTTATAAGGTTTTGCATTACTTGAAGGGCACGATAGGTCAAGGCCTTTTCTATTCCTCTAGTTCTGATCTGAAACTATCTGCATTCGCGGACACTGATTGGGGTTCTTGTCCTGATACTAGACGCAGTGTGTCTGGGTTTTTTATATTTGTTGGTTCCTCTCTCATTGCTTGGAAATCAAACAAACAAGACACTGTCTCCTGTTCTTCTGCAGAATCGGAATACGGTGCCATGTCTGAAGCAGTTCGTGAAATTATCTGGTTTCGGAATATTCTCCAAGATTTTTGGGTTGATCACGCAGGACCAGCTCCCTTTTACTGAGACAACACTGTGGCCATACATATTGCAAATAACTCTGTTTTTTCATGAACGGACGAAACACGTTGAACGTGATTGTCACATTGTCCGTGAACGTGTTCTATCCTGCGTGATCAAGACCTCACATGTAAGCTTGGAGAATCAATTAGCTGATCTCCTAACTAAACCTCTATATCCTGGTACATTCCGTCATCTCTTAAGCAAGATGGAGTTCATTAACATCTACGCTCCATCTTGAGGGGAAATATTGGTTATTATCAGTTACACATTTCATTTCTGGTTTAGTTAATTGTGTACATACAGCGGTTTGTCCCGGTTAGCTATTAACTCAAATGTATATAGTGACACATTAGTCACACGAGTAATGTAACAGAAAGATTCCATTTCATCATCGTCTCCTTTCTCTCTCATGTGACCACCTTCGCTCCATGTTTTCGTGAGAAAGAATCCACAATTTCTGTTCATTTTTTCACTAAAACATCTCTTCAACTCAGAAAGCATGAGATCAGAAACAGACATTACTTTCACTCGATTTTGTATGAAAAGGAAAGCAAAGAAAGTTTAGAAGTGGAGAGGACATGAGATTTGGTGTCCACTGCTTCCCTATTTATAGGATAAGAAACTGGGAATAACCGAGGAGGTTTGTGAGTAAATTTAATGAAGACGTATGGTTCCAAGATTGAAGGCAATAACTGAGAGAAGTAATAAGTTATTGTTAAATCTCAGAGGAACGGTTTCAACTGGATGTTTCGCAAAGACTGTGAGAGGATAACGGTAGATGATAAGTCGGCTAAAGATAGATTGTAGAAGTAGTTGCCGGGCCTAACAGATTAGGGTTTCCGTGGAGATAATTTTTAGAATCTGTTTTCAGTTAAGGATAAGATGCTCCAAACCCGTTATTAGATTAGTTAAAGAAGTTGAATCATTTTAGAAGGCCAGTTTGTAGCGAGCCCACAATTAAAGTCCAGCAAAAGAATCCATCACGAGAGAGAAATACTGAGATCGTAACTTGTCACTGCCACATGTCGCGTCCAAAATTCTTCAAATGAGAAATTTAAAAGACCTAAAATAATGATTAGTTAATAAATAGGTACAACAACTTTATATAAATAGATTTTTTGAAGATGGTTTCTCTTTAATAGTTAACATTTTCAACTTTATAGTAAATTAGACTAAGATCTATGGTATGTAAATAAAATTTACTGTTTGAAATATTTATTTAATATTCTATATAATTATGATATGAATATAATTTTGGATTAAAATCCACATTGTTATTTAAACGATAAAGAGGTTTTTTTTTAAATACCGGTGTATTCAACTAGAAATTTGAAGTGATTTGTATTAAAATGACAAATTCACAGTTATTCAAACGTGAATTTTAAAAACCACTTTAAGATCTAGTGTTATTGAATTTGTCATTTCATAAAACACTATGAAATCCATTGTTATTAAACATAATTTAAGTTGGAGACTTTATAGTACTTTAACAATTTCTAAAGTGTTTGAGAGGAATTTGTTAGTTATAAAAATAAAAATCCAAATCTCATAGTTTTATATGAGATTCTAGAGTGGTTTAACAAAAATCACCCCAAATTCTCTTAAATTCTCCAATTCAACTACAATAATCTAAAAACTCATTACAAATCAAATCAATTCAAATTTCAGATTCAATACACCCCCTAAGTTGGTTACAACTTTTAAAAAGAGATCCAATCAAAATATTACTTTCTATTTTTTCTTAGAAAGTGTTATTTTAACACATTTCTTGTTAAATAAAAAAAACAAATTTAGATTTCTAATGCAAATTAACTTATTTTCAACTTCATATTAATTGAAAAATGCATTGATCTTATAAATAATTTTATTTATCTCAAATACTATTAGTCAAATAGATGTAATTAATAAAAATAGAAATGCATTTCAGTCATTTTTAATACATGTGAAAAAGTCAAAATGACATTTTTTTAAATAACGGAGGATGTATAACATTTAAGTTTAAGATTTAGTGATCATTTTTATGGTTTAGTATTTTGAGTTGGTGTTGGACTTATAAACTTTTATAAATGAATTATAATTTTTTCTTAAAAAATTATAATTAATTATTGAGAGTTAATTTAATTATTTTTATCACAAGTTTAATGTATTTATGAAAATGATTATCAATATATATGAAAGTGGTATCAAACTTGTGGTAAAACTAAAAAAATTCCATAGATTGTGAAACTTCTAGCTAAATTTGTTGAATTTTTCAAAATACTCATAAATTTATTTTACATGCCAATTTATACATGATCTTAAATCAAATTCAAAAGTAATGCAAAATGCTAGAGAAATTAAAACTACTTTTTTGTGACCAAAAAAAATTAAAATAAGAAAATACTTTTATGATTATAACTTCAACGAAGTTTGAACATAATAATAGATTCTCTTCAACATACTTTATTTGAATCTGATTACCATAATTCATTTGAAATATAATCCATGTTTTAATTACAGTTAAAATATTAAGACTGAAAATTAATTTGAATAAATTTTTTGTAAACTATATAAGTGTATTTTTCCAAATTATTTAACTCAAATTTTATAACAACTATTGAATTTTTTTATTATTAAGTATAAAATATTTGTTCTTTAGTTTATAATTTAGGACATTAATATAAAGTTTGCTTGTAATTTATGGGATATATTTTTTTGTATTACTACATTTTTTGACCTATCTGATTTTTTATCTTTTTTGTCATCAACATAAACAAATTCGATTAATATTTTGTTGACCAGGAAGGGGACTCCATGTCTATATGAACAAGGTAAGACGGTTCATTCCGAGCAGAGCGTGCTAGACTGACCACTATTGTAATTTGAGCCTGGGGTACGTGCTTGATCTCCAAAATGCTGAAGCTTTATTGTAATCTTCATATTCCTTCAGAAGAGTTACAAAAGCAGACTATTTTTCTAGTTCTAAAATTATCTTCACCAACTGAGAACAATATATTGCAAAAGTCACATGAAGTTGTTGTAGATTTTTCATACATTTCATTCCCCAAGTAAAAGCTTCAAATTCTGCGTGTAAAAGCGAAAGACAACCTCTTGTATTTCTTTACCTCTTCAATCCTTCAAATCCTGCCAGTGACCTGATAGTAAGTCCCTATCCTTCCAGGACACATCCGTGAGGCACCATCTTCCTAATCTGCGTGGTGAGTGTTGTGCCACAACACTACATTGTGAGGAAAGTGTCTAAGTTCCCGACTGGACCTTTTCGATTTGTGTCTCTTTCCATAGAGTTGCATTTGTCTCTAATAGCTGTAGCAAATCTTGAGGATCTTTAATATGTATCAAAATTATTAAAAACCTTATCATTACGCCCCTTTTAGATGTACTATAAAATCCAAGCAAATTGATGATCCTCTATATATGGTGAAATTCTCCAAAACAAATAATTCATATTCACATATTCTGATTGCATAGAAAAACGTCATGGGTTGGTTGATAATATTGGAAGAGCGCACATTTAAATGGCTTGAGGACATTCAAAGAAGACATGATTAATCGTCTCTTCTGTTCCACATCTTTCATATTGTGTATCACATTTTATCTCTCGAGTAGATAAACAGACCCAAAATAATGTGCCAAAGGAAATGCTTCAACTTCAGAGAACATTTAATTTTCCATTAATGAACCTGCGCAGTTTTAATATCTAGTCCAAAAGTTGGTGCATGTTCTATCCGGGTAGAGATGTTCTACTACATAACCAAACTTAGCTGTATACCTCTATGGTAATGAAAAATGCCGTACATCTTTATATGTAGATTGTACCCTGCCTAAGAGAATACTCTATTTTTTGCGTCTTATAGGTCAACCAAAGAGATACTTGAGTATTCCATGTACGTGATATAGGATCGATGAGTTGATCTACCATAAATGAAATATCAAAATGATTTAATTTATTGTTTGTTGGTCTCAGGCGAATGGTTAAGATCCAAGGGTCATGCAATAATAATATGGACGACTATGTTCTCATTCTTTTGATTAGCCCTTTACTAACCAGAGATATTGCTGAGACCATATTATACCTACCATACAATGACGAGTATGATCTTATTGGTTTCAGAGGACTCTAATTTCTAAAATAATGACCATCGAAAATCCTATAAAATAAAGATTTGGACTTCTCAATAAGGCGCCATAACTAGTTGCCCAACATAGCTGTGTTAAAGTCATGTAAGTCTCAAAATCTTATTTCTCCCTCATCCTGATGACATAATTTATTCCAAGCATTCCCATGCGTACATCTTCCATTTCCATTCGAAGTCCACCAAAATTGTGATGCAATACTAGTTAACTTCAATGTTACTGTTTTTGATAATCGAAAACACGACATGACATGATTTGGCATGGTTGTCGCCATTGATTTAATTATTACTTATTTTCTGAATTTCAAAGGGATTTAACAGTCTATCGTTCACTCGAGTATGCATATGTTCCCATAAAAAATCCGAACATTATGTGTTTTAAACATCCCATCTTCTGTAGAATATCCAAATAGGATCATATTCCTCCCATATTATGAATTCCAAAAAAAGACATGACATGTTATTGAATTTATTAATTCCTTAAGTCCACGAAATGCTGGCCTTGTTCAATTTTACTATAATGTTTATGCTATTGTTATTCGACAATAACTTAATAGAATTGTAATGAAAAACATAAAGAACCAATTATGTTTTCATTGTGATAGGACTAATTAAAATTCAGCCAAAAAATTTAATTCCCTTAAATTAATTTGTATTCTCTTAAATTCAATAATTCCATACCCCCGCTTAATCCAAATAAATATTTTTTGGAAACTCATTAATTATATACTATTTATTACATAATAGAGAAAAACTTTTAATCTAAACATATGGAGGTTGACCAAATAATTATAAATAAATATGGATGTATATCTATTATCTATATAAACACACACAAGACCAAAACAACCTTTTCTCCCGTATACTAAATTCACAAGAAAAGGTAACTATGTTACATATATTTTAATGTTTGTGGAAAAGTTATGAAAAGAAAAATTGTTCTTGTGATTTACTAAATATATATTTTTTTATGTTTTGTTTCTTTAGTGGAGTCTAAAGATATTTCGACAAATAATATTACATCTTAAAGAAATATAACCAATGACAATCAAAAAATTCATTTTCTCTTCTTCTATCTTCACTGATGGTGTTATGTGATCTGCATACCCACAATTTTAGGTAATTTATCAAGGGGGTTTTCAAATATGAACCCCTAAAATATAAATATTCTAATAAATATTATTGTTGCTTAAGATAAAATTTTAAAATAAATATTATTTTCCTAATATCAAGATTTTTTTTGTTAACTTTCCTTTTTATAAAGCACATTATATATAAATATATTTTCTTAAATTTATAGATATTTCCTTTTAATTATATGTTATTTAAAAAGAAACTTCTAATTAACATAAATTATTAAAAAGGTAAATCAATTTTAATAATAATACCTAGTAGTAATATTTTATTTCATTAATGATACATATGTAATTAACCATCGTAAGAAACTAACATGAACACAACATGTAAAAAAATTATTTCTCAAATAATATTAAATTAAATAATATTAAAGAGATGTCTTATATATATTTACTATCTTAATATTGGTAATCCAAGGGATTTGTATCCAACTGAAGCAAACAATTAGATATTTTCACAATAGTTATTATTCACTTAAGGGATTTGGCAGTTGATAACAATTACATATTAATAGTGAATTATTTTACTTGGTCTTAAACAAAGATTCTCTCGTAACATCATAAAATATTCAACTCTTTTTGTGTGCACGCACCATGAAATACTCAACTTAGAACCATTCTTAAGCTCTCAAACGTCTCAAATTGAATTTTGTGAAGATGAAAGTGTTGACAATTATAAAAATTGCTCTTTTGCTTTTTATATCAACAATATTCCCTCAAAATTCAGGTAAAACATAATTGTAACGCCCATTTGCATATATGTGGTATTTCACACATTGGCATATGTATCTTCTTTTCATAAACAGAAGCATCAAACAGACCATGGTGTGTAGTCGATCCCCAGATACCAGACCAAGTGGTACAAGCAGCTGTAGATTGGGCATGTCAACAAGGAGGAGCAAACTGTAGCAAGATTCAGCCTGGCCAACCTTGCTTCTTGCCTGACACTATCAAGAACCATGCCTTTGTTGTCTTCAATACTTACTACCAAAATTATAAGCATCAAGGCGGTTCTTGTGATTTCCATAGTGCTGCAGTGTTTACCTACACCGACTCTAGTAACCAATTCTATCTATACCCTGTTGTTTTTTAGTTATCTAACCTCATTCAATAAATCGAGATCATGAACAATCACTATTTGATTTTCTCATCATTTGATGATACGTCATGACTCTTGCGTCTTTGAGTATGTCCTTGATTATAAGGAAAGAGCAAATATGAAATGAAACTATCTTCTGCAACTAATGAAACAAACTATGTACTAATACCGAATATTGAACAAAATGTAATGTATTATGATTACATTAATCTGGCTGTTTATATATATAATATTTTTAGCAACAAATTCAACAAGCAAAGCAAGTAGCTAACATAAACTGGTCATTACATTTATATATTAAGCAATCTTTGAAGAGAAAATATTGAGTTCATAAGAAGGATAAGGCTTCTCCATAAGTAGGACAAGACATGACAGTAAAGATCATTTGAAATTCTTTAAAAAAGTAGAGTTGCCCATGCAGCAATGAATGCAAAGCCTCCGAATGGTGCCAAGGTAGAAAACTTCCTGTCCTCGCGCAATGCTACCATGTAACACCTACAACATTGACGAACATGAAGCTTTTCACATATTCATATCCAGTAAAAGACCACCAAACCAAAAGTTTGAAATTGAAGTTATTAGTAAGCAATCTAAAATATAAGTACTTACAATGAAAACAATATTTTTATTCTTTCAAATGAAAAAAGAAAGTCAGGAACAGAAAGATAAGACTATTTCATAAAAATCGTGGATACTACAAATATAATCATTAACTTAGATACAGAGATACCTATGCTAATCAGATCTACTTCATAGTTTTGGAAACATGTCAAAACTGATAAAATCTCCAAAGTTTATTGCTCTAGCTACGAAGTGTTGCGGGCAAACATGTCAACCAACATTCTAGCATAAAAGCACTATCAACAGATCCATTCAAGAGTTGTAAATTGCAAAATTTAAGAAAAATGCAACAAAAATAGAGAAAGAAAACAACTTACGTGCCAGAAAAGGCCACAATCCCAGCAGTCAGCAAGCCCCCAAACTGTGGAAGAAAGAGATATGTCAAAGTATAAACAAAGGAAAGAAGAGAGCTTAGCTCAGCTCATCAACAACGAAGAAGCTTACAATGTTGGGATATTTGGTGCTAGGAGCAGAGACAAGAGCTGCAGTGTGAACCAAATGGTAAAGAGAAGCCGTTTGCCACACCTAAAAGATCATAACTTGTTTAGACAAATCCAACACAAGAACTGTAAAACCAGAATCTGAACCTGTTTGTAAGAAGGGTTTTCTGGCTTAAAGACATGAGCACCGTAAGTTCCTAAACCAAGAGCAGCCATTCCTAGAATAGATGAAGTCAGTACCTTGGTTTTAAAATCAAATGAAAGGATCTTTCTCCTTACCAGAAACGGCGGCGACTTTGTGCCATATCCGAGGATCCATCGATCGTCTCCCTCTGAAATCTCTTAGGTTGCTTCTTACACAGTTTCCCATTTTGACCAGAGAGATGGGTCAAATAATATTATCTAATGGGTGATCGATCGGGTCTTATTCGGTTTACGCTCAAAACGGCGTCGTGTATTGCGTGCTGTTCTCTTTACACCCACTAAAGATTCTTTCTTTTGCTTCGACTGCGAGCTTTGAGTCTCTCTCTCAACCGAAACATAGCTTCTTTAACCTGCTCGAGCTTAGTTTTGTCCTAAAAGAATTTAACCTCTCCTCTTTTGATGCTCTTCAGTAAAGTTTACAGTAAACTCTGAAGAGGAATTGTCAATTTGTGTTTCTCAGATAATTGTATGATTGAAAAATAGAACTATAGTCTAGGATTAGAACTCATATGTCTTGTTTATTGGTAGATTCTCTACCATTAATAAATAGATTCATATTGCCTCGTTGTTTGGTCGATTGAGGTAGCTTATGAAGATTCATTGACCTTTCGGTTGATCTCAATGATACTAGAGTTCTTGTAAGATTTTTTTTTTCTTCCTGGATATGGTTTATCAATTTGACATAAGTTTTGAATTCTCATGTAGTCTGATTAAACACTTGTATGCTTCTACATGTGTACTCAAAGCCTCTTGCTTGGTTGATTGTTCAGAGTTCCTCTTCAAAAAGTATTCAAAAAATCAATTTCTCTTAAACATATTACTTACTTACCTTGTTGCTAAGGTTTGGAGCACGAGCTGCAGCCCCAAGACTGTAGAAGATGGTGACTTATCTGCTGGTTTTCATGAACTGTATTATTTGTTTCAATCCACCATTAGTTTCCCTGTTGATCTACACACTTTTCGTAATAACATCAACAAATCTCCTATGAGTTGCTCGTTTGTGATGGAAAATGTACGAGACTTGAGACAAAATCCAGGAGAAGTTGAAGCAATAATGTTGCAGCCATTGCCAGAGATAGATGAGAGGATCAATGATACTGTCTATCATGAACTCTCCATGTGGCGCCTGGAATGCAGATGGTTTGATGTTGATATTGGAGCAATATCAAGGGGAGACTCGAAGTGGGTATTGGCTGCTTGTGCTAAAGCTAGTTTGGAGAAGAACCTTCTAATGGCACGGTGGTGTATGGGAGAGCTAAGAAGCATGGTTTTGATATCTGGTGAGCCTATCAAAAAGAGACTAGGAGCCTACATGTTAGAAGGGCTTGTGGCTAGGCTTGCTCCAGGTTTAGGAACTTACGGTGCTGGGCAAAGCCAAATGATAATCCCAAGAAATCACAAGGAAAGGATCGCCGTTGAGCAGCACTGCCTGGCGAATGATGTTGTCAACATCATAGCTTGTGAAGGAGCTGAGAGAATCCAAAGGCATGAGATTCTCGGGAAATTGAAGTCAATGTTTTCCATGGCAGGTTTTGAGCCATACCCCTTGAGCCCTCTTAAAAAATTACAACAACGGGTATGGGATTGAAGAAAGAGATGGTGCTCTGTACCTAGGTTGGATGGACAGAATCTTGGTCTCATCTTGTGCATGCAAGTGAAAGAATAACTGTCTATACTTCCAAAAATATAATGCAAAAACAGTATTGGAAGTAACAGATGGT
The DNA here is from genome assembly GCA_905132765.1 of Moricandia arvensis. Classification (NCBI taxonomy): domain Eukaryota; kingdom Viridiplantae; phylum Streptophyta; class Magnoliopsida; order Brassicales; family Brassicaceae; genus Moricandia; species Moricandia arvensis. The sequence continues at coordinate 28,596 of CAJHQP010003727.1, read as the reverse complement.
TTTGTCTCAATACTATCACTAAAGATTGGATCAAATGAAAAACATGTGCTACCAACTCCTATTTGAACCAAATCGAAATGGCTAATGCACATGGTATCTAAAGATGGTAAGCATACTATTCCATTAAACGCTAATCTATCTGATTCCGCCTGAACAGCAAGCTATACATAGACTCTTGTTATACTATTTTATATTAAATGGTCGTATATATAACCACCAATGCCAAATGCCTTAACTTTATCCAGGCTCTGCTATGGGTTTCTGTTCCTGACTCCAGAGTTCTTGCAGTATTCTCGTGCCAAATAGTGGTTTTATTAATAATATGATTGTTCCCGAATTGACGTGATTGGCTGCTTGATCTTGGTTAGATCTCATGTCTTTTCTTTGCCCCCTGCTTCACATCTGAGACTGAACCTTGATCAAGATTTTCACAAAGCCATTAGTCTTAACTTTCTTTCTCAAGTGATTTTCGACGTGTTGGTATTTTTTAATAGTCTTCAACCTCAATCATATTCCTTTAACTAAAAAACCTTTTTTATTCCATTAAAACCTTATTTTTCCTAAACTTAACTTAATGAAAAATTGGATAACGCGAAATAATAGTTTTCGAATTCATAAATAACTTAAAAGAAAACTGAATTCCAAAAAGATGACACCACCGTACTCCTACTCCTGGATTTTCTCGTTCGTACCTTTAAAGAGAGGTAAGTAATTGGGATTAAGTAAGAAAAAATTCTAGGAACCTACAAACTCATATCAGGATAAGCAAACAATCACCACAGTCACACGCTAACAAGTACTAGCATGCAACAAGCAACAAACATCCTAGATGTTTAGGACCTAGTGCACGCCCCCAGGGGTTTCACCCCAAACTTTCTCTGCATTTCTAGGGGCGCCCAAACCAGGCTACGATCCGTAGATCCCATGTGACTACCCGGTCAAGGCCTCGTTGGCTCAACCCATCATTGTCGTTTCTCCGGTACCATAGTCAATATGTCCAAACTCGGCATGACTCGATCCTATCGGCACCACTTTCCCCATTTTCATACACCCCGACACACGACCACACCTGTTCTCTGTTTCACTACCCACACACAACATTCATCCCTTTTCACAATCACCTGGTCTCATTCACTCACTACATGTATCTCATCATTACAATTCACACAATAGAGTATCCTTTAACATCCTAGCAAGTCTATGTGCTTTATCACATCAACACAAATCAACAACTAGACCTAGTAGTTTCATCAAGCAAAAAATATACATATATATATATATATATCCTAACTAGGCCTAGACATCATTAAAGCTTGCAAGACATGAGAATAGTTTGCGGTCGGGTTCTCACATTGGTCTTATTTGACGTCACGGATCCAGATCTAGAAGAAGAAGAAGAAGATTGCTACATCACCACCACAAGTATGCACTCTCACGCTCAACAAGGATGGAAAAGGTTTTAAAGATCAACCTCTATAACATCCAATGAAAAATCATGGAGAGAAAGTAGGGAAGAATGAGATCGAAGGCTTTATTTAGATCTGATGAACAACAACGAATGGCGGCATAGGAGGAAGCACATCAGAGACGGTGGCATAGGATGAACGACACCGGTGATGGTCGTCGGAGGTGGTGGCCGGCGGCTAGGGTTTGGGTCTTGATGACTTGGGATCTCTGCATGGCTTTGCTAGGATTTCTCTAATGAGAAAAAGTGAGCCCTCCTATTTATAAGAAAAGGGGAAAAAATCCTAGATTTAACATAATGGACCATAGAACTAATGGGATTTTCCCTTTAAAAATAAAAACAAGTTGGAGGCCCAGGTTGGGGTTCTTACATTTCTCCCCACTTACTGGGAATTCAACCCCAAATTTCGCGTGTCGAAACTCCAAACCAAAACATCCCAACTTGGAAGTATCAATTGATTCCCATAACTAACTCGACACTTTGTAGTCCATGGTTCTCGTATACATTCTGGCTTGCTTATCCTCTTCGAGGTCCAAATGTCTTCTTGGATCTTATTCCTTTCCTATCAAACCAAGATTATCTGTTTTTCTCCTATGGTCTAACAAATTCAACATGCTTTCTGACTACTGATACAATATGACTCACATATACTGATGGCTTTTGAAAATATCGACTCAAGTCCTCTAAAATTTTGTACAAAACCGTCACACAAAAACATAGTGAAATAAGACCTCTGCTATGGCATTCCAACCGACATGACATCACATCAATCCTCTAACAATCTTAGTTGACCTCACATACCACAATCATAGCATATATAACTTAATTATCAAATTGATTTGTCAAAAGCATTCTCATCATCAGATGCCTTTCATCCCTTATGCCAATTCCATATCACTACAACGCTTGTTGGCAAAACCCTCTGATGGTCATATACTTTTTGTAGCATTTCATAAAGAAGCTCCACATCAAGAAATTCCATTTTCTTAGCGGTTTCTTGGATCATCTTTGGCTTTAGATCATGGTCTCCTGATGTATTGTGTTTTTGACACATTCTAACAATGTTTTCTAAAGTGTGTGTTTGAGTCTTTATCGAGTCTTTTTAGTCCTTTTAGAGTCATTATAGGTCTGGAGTTTGCTTTGATCGAACGTGGATCGCAAAGAGCAAAAGAGGCAGAAAAACACTATTTGGATATTTTCAGAACGGAGTAGCCGAATGGAGTAGCCGCTCCAGCGACAATTTTTTTTAAGAAAGTTTCCAATATTTCAGTGTTTGACCTAAGGAATCCGGTTTTTCCTACTGAAGCGCCACAATCTGAAAAGCATTGTTTCTATTATTCTTATCAGACTACAACACTTTTTAGAGAGATTAAGAGAGCGAGCTTGATACTTTGCAACTTTGAGGGAGAAGAATCTCTACATCATTAAGAGAAGATTTCTAAACCCTCTTTTCTTATTATTATTGATTCAGAAATGTTTTCTTCATCTCTTAATTTCTCTGTTCATGGCTGAGTATTCAATTGTTAGGTCTAGGATGTTAGGGTGTCGAGATCCATGAGCTAAATACAAATAAGGGTTATTGTTGTGATTGTCTCCATTCATTGTTGAACTTAAAGCTTGCACTAAAATGTACACTTAGTGTTTGATTTTAGGTTTAATCTATTCATCAAAAGTGTTTTAGGTTGCTTGATATAAATTAAATGGGCAACTCATCCCTAACCAGTGAAAGTAGATGTTAGGGTGTGTTGTGAACCGATCGAATCCGAGCATAATCTTTGTCATCATATTCTAATGCGGACGACAATATAGGTTTTAGGATCGCTCGATAAAAGGTGAGATATCATGAGAGTGGATCAATCTTCATATGTATTTCGAGTTCTAGACTTGTTTTGAACTGATCCTTAAATATTTATCTGGCTCATGATCGCTTGACACCCGATCCATCAGCCTAGACTTAACATCTTTTTATAATCTGAAATCCAAACTAAATCACTTTCTATTACTCGCTTATTTCTTTTTGAATTATTAGGAGGTTCGGGCCGAATCCCTAATCCCCCAGGCCCGAAACCATAGCATGTAATATTGGTTTCGTCCCAACTATCATTTGAACTGTGGACCTCTGACACAATGGTCGGAGTCCTTTCCAGTTGAGCTAATGACCTCTGGTTACTTGCTTATTTTCATTCTTTTATTTTCATTAAATCGAGTTGTCTTAACTTGAATTGAAGTGTAAGAGCGATCCTCTGAAATTGAATTTCAAATACTACATCTACCATTGTTAGCTTGCAGTAGAGAGAACACTCAAATTTAGTGCATCAAGTTTTGGCGACGGGGACCAGCATTTTACCTCTGTTTTAGGTAAGATTTTAAGTCTAAGACTTCTGACTTGTTCTACCTTTTTGTTGAATCTGATGTTCCAGGTGTATGTCCAGTAGAAACACTCAAAGTAACACCCCAAGAAACTTTGTAACGCTAAGCAATCATGAACTAGCAAGGTTGGAAAGAAGAAACCGACAAACACAAAGGCCAAACAACGCCAACATGGGCGACAACGGCCACAACAACGAACTCGCTGCTGAGATGCAATAGATGCAAAAAAAAGCTTTAGATACAGCAGACCATCCAGCGGCAGCAAGCTGCGCATCAAGCTACTCAGATTGGGTAGAGAAATCGTGCGCATAACTTCCCAACTATTCGCTCTGCCATTGCTCCACCAGCCTGTGCAAAGCATGACTTTGAGATCAAGCATGTTATGATTCAATTGGTGCAGAGGAAAATATTTTATGGACTACATGCAGAAATTCTAATTGATCACATTGAGAATTTTGAAGAGATTTGCGACACTACTCGTGCAAATGGAGTGACACCCGATTTGATCAAGTGTGTGATGTTTCCTTTCTCTCTCGCTGACTAGGCTTCAAGATGGTTGAAGCCACTGCCAGTTGGTTCTCTAACATCATGGGAATAGGTTCGATCAGCCTTCTTTGGACACTTCTAAACCAAGGAAAATATGGCTGCACTACAAAAAAGATTTCACCATTACAACATGTCGAAGAACCGGTTTATGAAGCTTGGGAGAGGTGTGATGAGTATCGCAGGGAGTGTCCTTACCATAGATTTGAGGATGATCATATTTTAGGTATTTTCTATGAGGGAGTTGACTGGGAGTATCACAATGCACTGAACTCAGCTAATAAGGGAGAGTTCATGACTCAGACCACAAAGGATGCAGTCGAGCTGATTGAGAACATGGCTACAAGCTCAGAAAATAAATGCCATGAGCATGATCAAACTAGGGAGGTCAACAATGTTGCGGCTAAGTGGAAAGATGACTTTACTGCAAAAGTTAATAATATTGCTATCCCGTAATCAAGGAGATGTCCATTTTGTAAACGAAAGCGGAACTAAATAGCCTTCTCATGAGTCTGTAGAAGAGGTATCTCCGGGTGAGGACAAGCAAGAAGTTAACTATGTCAGTGGTCAGGGATATGTGCCAAATTGTGGGTTCAATCAAAACATTAATGATATACTGTGAAATTTACCAGTTTTCAGCTAGTATATGTCTAGGAACTTCGGGTTAATCATTTATCTATACATTGTGGCTTCTCGGTTTGGTTTAAGTTACTTGTGATCGGTTGTGCATGTTCTTGTTTGATTGTTGCACGGCTGGTCGAGTCAACTTATACTTAGACCAGATCGGGGGTCTCACAATATGTGTTTTTTAGAGTCTATTATATGTGTTAGGAGTGTATTAAGAGTCTTTTCAAATCCAAGTATGTTTTTGAGAAATGTGGAGATTATAGAGCACTATGGAGCTTATTGATGATGAAACTCGAAGCTGCTTAAGAAATCAGAAGTCAAAGTCGAGAAACAAAAGAAGTGTCAATCGACACTGCACCCTTAGTGTTAGCTGACACCCACCCGAGTAGAAGGACGGTTTAAGTCAAGACCGACTCAAGCCTAGAAGATTCACATAATTACCAGAATAACCTGTCAAACTTTATACCCAGTATTTATAGTTTTTACCATTGTTTGGGCAATATACCATCTTACAATATATTACCATTCTTAGAAGTTTTTAAGTTGTTTTTGGAGAGAAGATCAAGAACTCCTTCAAAGCTTTTGTATTGGAATTCCAGTTTTTCTACCTTATTCTATTTATGCATTCTTTTGTGCATTGTATTCAAATTATTATTATTCTTTGCTTAATCATGTTTGGGTAGTTTCTTTTGATAGATTTAAGATTTATTACGGTTTCGATGAATTACTGAAACATAGAACTGTTAGGGTGATTATTAGGTTCCTTCATCAGACTTGAACTTAGTGCTTGTGTTCTCGAGTATCTAACTAGAACCCTAAGTTTATGATAACTGATAACTGCGAGAGTAGGTTCAGTAATAATTGTGCTGACCTAGGTTGTTAGATACATGTGATAGCTGGTTTATTTAACATAGTGACCATATGATTAGAACGTTAATTCTTGTCTAAGAAAGTATCGATTGACACTTTGTAGTATCGATTGACACTCACTCCTTGTTCGCATGCAAAGTTGGAACAAAGAGTTATTTTTCCGTTTAGACTCACAGTGAGAGCTGAATATCTTAGTTTTACATTTGATTCCTACCACGGTTTATCACACACCCTTAGCAATTCATCATAATTCTGATTATCTAAAACCCTAAGTTTATATATTTTCTCATATCGCTTACAACTAACTATTCACTTGTTTACTGCTATGTATTGCTTTGATATTAACTGTCTAGCTTAATCTTGATTTATATAGTCTATTGTATGTCCACGCACGCTCCTTGTGGTTTCAATCCCTAAATACTACAACTAAACCTCTTATTTTAGAGAGAAATTTTCTTTAGGGTAATTTGAGCGATATCAAATTTGACGCTGTTGTCTGGGATCATTGGATTTGCCATTAGACTTGAATAATAGGTTTTGTATAGGTTGTTCTTTCATTTACTTACTTATAATAATTTTTTTCCAGGTCTATGCCCACCAGTACGCATGATCCAAAAAGAGAAGCACAAAAAATCGATTGACACCAACACTTCTTCGTCAATCGATACCACTTGTGAGCGAGAAGCGATCGACACGTTTCGAGAATCGATCGACACCAACCCGAAAGCAAGAAGCATTGTCACGACTCTTGTGCTGATAGGGATGAGAATGGAGACATGCATGACCCTGAGGGTCATCGGCGTAACACAGCAGGTTATAGACAAGATGATCAGGGGCTGTAATCCCTGACTCATAAGCAGTTGCTCTAAAAGCTCCTAACGCTGAGAATGTTGCAGCCAATGCTCAATATGTAGCTGACGAAAATTTCCTGGCTGTTTGATCCAGAGCGTTGGCTGATTACAACCATCCAGATCAGTACTACGCCAACAGAGCTTCTATCCGTCCTCCTACTTTCCAAAGGCACGATTTTGAGCTGAAACATGTTTACTTTACACTTGTCGGACAAAAACCTTATCATGGTCACCCACATTACCATAAAATGGACCATCTGGAGTTGTACGAGGATCTAGTATCTATAATCAAAGCCAAAGGAGTCCTTGAGGATTACCTTCTCTGCAAGCTCTTCAACTACTCACTTCCTGCATATGCTTCGTATTGGCTTAAGCAGTTACCACCAGGATTTATTACATCCTGAAGTGACATCAAAAACGTCTTCATGTGTAATTTCTTTGATGATGCGAGATCTAAGGACTTGAGGAACATGATTGCTACATTCACACAAGAAATAATGGGTTCAATGAGATACAACTGTTTAGTACCTTTTAGAGGCATCGGTTTGATCTACCAGATGGCTCCAAACACTGCTAGTGAGGGAATTTAAACACTAGGAATCCCAAAAAAGTTGTGCAACTTATTGAGAACTTAGCATCTAAAAATAGCATCAAAAACACTGATTTAGAGAGGAAGAAATCGGCTGTGAGCTTAGGAAAAGGAGTAGATGGACGAAGTTAAGGCAAAGCTGGACAATGTTCATAAGCTTCTCAAGAAGCAGGTTAGCTTTGCAGAAGATGTGGACGTTGTTGATACCGCCAGTGATAACGGCGACAAAGAGGATGTGAACTACATTAGTGATACTAGTTTACAGAGTTATGGGAATCAAGGTGGAAACAAGAACTCCTACAACACTGGTCAAATGTATAATTACAACTAGAGTTCACAGTACCAGAGAGCCAACAACAACAACATCAACAACATGAACTATGGAGCCTCTTCTTACCCGAATGATACACCAACAACTCAAGAAAGCAAGATAGAGAGCATGATTGTGCAAGTTCTTAAGTTCGGTATAAGTTGATAGTGGATTTCAATGGGAAGATAGATGCTGCGTACACCAACCTGAATGGCAAGTTTGAAGCTTTCAACACCCATGTGAAGAAGTTACAAACTCAGGTGGTTCAGGCTAGTGAAGTTGTGAGGAGACATGAAGTGCTGATTAAAGGAAAGGGAGAGGCTGGACAGAATCAGCACGTGAGTGCCATTATAAATGATGATTTCTGGCAAGTGGTGAAGGAAAGGAAGCTCCAAGAAGGGGACAAATTCCCATGTCTTTCGGCAGTTCGCAGTGGTGTCGCTCGACACCGGAAGCTGAGCACCGAACGACACCCCATGCTGAATCCGTAGGATCTTGTGAACCAGCAAGCATCGTTCGACACTACACTGTTAGCGATTGACACCCACCAATGACTTACCGAGTTCAATTGTCAAGTATTTGATGCAGACCTTTGAATGCAACAAGACTCTCGTCTCAGTCATCAACGAAGCCAATAGTAAACATCAATCAACAACCTAAAGATGCACCAGAGCCTATGATCATTGAGCAGGCTATTGAGGGACATATTTCTAAGAGAAAGAAGAGCAAGGTTCCTAAGTATATAAGAAGAGAGGCTATTGAGGGACATATTTCTAAGAGAAAGAAGAGCAAGGTTCCTAAGCATATAAGAAGAGAGGCTATTGAGAAAGAGATGAATAGTTATACCAAGAACATGTTGAGGATCCCTGAAGACATGCCATTTGATGATGCTTATGGCCCACATACTCCAGATTTTTTTTCAGAGAGAGTATAGAGACAAAAGAGGACATTGAGCGTAGGTCCCATCAGATGTGAGAGAAGATGAAGTAGAAGATTACACTAAAGAAGAAGGGTGACCCTTGGAATTTCGTGGTTCCCTGCATGATTGGAGGTCATAGCTACCTTAATGCACTCTGTGTTACAGGTTCTTCAGTCTGTATTATACCCAGGGTGATGGCTTAGCAGCTGAATCTGAAGATAAAACGTTATAAAGATTCATTCACGTTTGTGGATTTCTCTATGGTTAATTCATGAGGGATTTTCAGAAACCTTTAAGTACAAATCGGATAAATCTTAGATCAAGTGGATTTTCATGTCAGGGATATTCATATAGACTAGAATTCTTCTCTACTATTTGGGAGAGCCTTTATGGCTACTATAGGAGCTTTGTGTAACATGCATACATGTCAGATGTGCCTGACATTCATAGAAAATAATGCTTTTTATGAACCAGTTAGAGTGATCAAGTGAAACACACCATACATTGCGATGGGAGATGATCCACGATTTGTGGCAATATATTATTTTGATTCTGGCGCAGAGCATGAAGATGACGGTGAAGTGTCGATCTACGCCCAACCAGAATCGGTCGACACTCGTGCGAGTCCAGAATATCGAGAAAATTTCTTGATTGAAACTGCGATTCCTCGTATAAAGAAATATCTATGTAGTAGGTCAAGATGAGTATGGAGTTTACAGAGATGAATAGGGCAATGCACATGCTAAGGATGGAAGGATCATCAATGTTTCAAAGAAAGACATAGAAGCAATACTTGAGATGGCTGATAGTTCAGGAGGTTGTTACTTTAGTTTACCAAAGTATGATAGATGTTTTCAGATGCCTGGAGTCCATCCTACGTCTCCTTATTGGCAACCTGAGATATACAAGAAAGATCAAGTTGAGGAGACGATTGTTGACATCAATACAGCTCACGAGAGGATGTTTGATGAGTTCTACAAGAAGATTGATGCAATCTAGTACCCTCTCAACACATAGTTTTATGGTTAAGAAAATTTATGGAAGAGCTACAGCTGAAAGTGGATTAGACACATGAGATCATTTAGAGACAACAAGAGTACATAACAAAAGGAGAAGAAGGCATCAAAAGTTTTGTAGGCATCTGGTTCGAGATGAGCAAAGAAGATGTTGATACTTGTTTCCCAAGAAGTATTCTGTTACCTCCTTATTAGCCCAAAATCTTCAAAACCTCAAATAAAGACTATAAGCAAGCGCTTCATGGTAGGCAACCCATTAGTAAAAATAAATTTGGTTTATTTCTTTATTACTGATTTTTCGTATTTTATTTATTTCATGTAAAAAAGAGAGATTCGAGGAAGAAAAGTCTGCGATAAACACCGACCGAAACTTGATCAATGTCGATCAACAGAGCATCACGAGTATCGATCACTACTTTACTATGTCGATTAACACTCATATCAGCGGGCATGTATACCATTTTTTCTTGTTAAATTTATCCTTATGATTTATTTTACCACCAATCTTGGACTATATAACACTGGGATAGTGTTGTTTAAGTTTGGGGGATGTATTAGTATATTGTGTTTTATTTTGAGCTTTAGTTTTATGTGTGTGTTTAGTGAGTTTAATAGAGTCAAGAAGGAGATGATGAACCTTTTCAATTATACTTATTATCTACCACTCTCTAGCGCCATTCTTTGAGGTTATTGATTTCATTCTATAATGAATGGAAACACCTAAGTGTATCATCTGCTAGTAACATCCATTCTAGCTGAGATAATCTGATGTAACTGAAGCTGACTTCCATCCTTAATCAACTTAACCTGCTTGTTCGAATTCTTCCTGCAAGTCTGAAAGGTAAAAGTCTGTGTGTTTCTGGTTCCTCTCTCACCTCTCTTCGGAATATAGAAAAGAAAAGATTGATATGATTTCATGAGATGTAGAGGGGTAGGAAAATTTCCTATGACCCCATTATTCTAATTCAAAGGGATGATCACAAAAATCTGGAGGCGAGGGGTACACAAATTTTCTATGAACTTATTATTTGCCTACACATTGAGAATAAAAAAGAGAGAAATCAAAAAAGAGAAAAAGAAACGAAAAAAATTTGAGAAGAGAGAATAGAGAAGAGAGAGTAAATGGATCAAAAAGATTACATGTGTGTTCAGATACTTGTTGAAGTAAGGGTCCATGTTTCCTCTGATCTATACTCCCAAGATTTAGCCTACACACTTATTTGAGAAATGAGTTCAATAGAGGGGTATGACAGGTGGCATCAGTTGAGCTGTGGGCGGGTTGGTTTGGTTGCTAATCTAGGGTGTAGTACATGGAAGTGCTCCTGAGGTTGGTACCAATTTGACGTTGCTTACAACATTTCATAGGTGAAGGTAGTAGTTTAAAAATTGTGTGAGTCCCTGTGTTTTTAAACCTCTTTTACAGAATTGTTTTTTTTTTTGCTCGACGACAAAAAATGATAAGTCTGGGGGAGTTGAAATACTATGGAATTTACAAGTTTTCAGCCATAGTATATGTGCTTTATAGAGTTTATTATATGTGTTTGAAGTCTATTTTAGAGTCTTTTCAGGTCCAAGTGTTTTGGAGCAATGTGGAGATAATGGATCATTCTGGAGCTTATTGATGAGTAAACTCATAGGTCCTCAAGAAATCAGAAGTCAGAGACCCTTACTGTCGCTCGACACCCGCACTAGTAGAGGGGCTGACTTAAGTCAAGATTGACTCAAGCGTAAATGATCCATATATTTACCAGAATACACTTGGCTGACTTTATACCTAGTATTTGTAGTTTTTACCATTGTTTGGGCAATATACTATCTTACAATTTACCACATTCTTAGAATTTTTTTAGTTATTTGTGGAGAGAAGATCAAGAACACCTTAGGAGCTTTTGTATTGTAACTTCATTTTTCTACATTGTCCAATTTATGCATTATATTCAGATTATTATTATGCTTTGATTAATCATGTTTGAGTAGTTTTCTTTGTTAGATTTAGGGTTTATTAGGATTTAGATGATTACTGAAACATAGAACTACTAGGGTGATTATTAGGATCGTTCATCAAAATTGGACTTACTATTTGTGTTTTAGAGTATATAACTAGAACCTTGAATTTAGGATAATTAATAACTTTGAGAGTAGATACAATAATAATTATGTTGAGTTAGTTAGTTAGATATATGTGAAAGTTGGTTTATTTAACTTTGTGAACCTATCGATCATGACGTTAATGCTTGTCTAAGGAAGTAACGATCGACACTTTGTAGTATCGATCGACACTTTTTAGTATCGATCGACAGTCACTCCTTGTTCGCATACAATAACTAGAACAAAGAATATTCATCTGATTAGACTCACATCAAGATCTGGATCTCTTACTATTGCATTTGAGTTCTAGGACGGTTTATCACATACCTTTAACATCTATACATTATTATTCTGATTGCATGAAACAATAAGTCTAGCTATTTTCTCATATCGTTTATCTTATCAACAACTTTAATATTAATTACCTAGATTAATCTTGATTTTCATAGTCTATTGTGTGCCTACGCTCTTTGTGGATTTTATCCCTAAATACTACAACTGAACTTCTTATCTGAGAGAGAAAGTTTCTCTAGGGTAATTTGAGTGATATCAATCAACAAAAATCAGCATATGTTTTCTTATCAAGAAAACAATGTCGATAATCTCAGCGACCAGAAATACATACCTCAGAACAACCAAGCACAAGGCCCTGGATTTCAGAAGAGTTTTGCACATGGATTTCAGGGGAAGACATTTGTGTTCAACCAGGAGCAGAATCAGTTCTAGCCTGCAAACCAGCAGAATCAGTTCTAGCCTGCAAACCAGCAGAAGCCGCAGAGCAGCAATATCTAAGACGCTCCAACTACTGCGAACAACTTTTAGGATGAGCTGAAGAATCTTAGTACTCTTATGCAGCAACTACTCCAAAACCGGCAGGGTCAGGTTAAAACAATGAATCAAGAAATTGCCGAGATCAATACTAGGATGATTAATATGCTCACTGAACTGAACACTAAGTATGAGGCGGTTAACAGCCATGTGAAGAGTATAGACATTCATCTTGCTCAAACTACTGAAACTGTTAAGAGGCAACAAGGAACCCTCCTGGAAAGAGTGTGATGAATCCTAGGGTTGAGCACTGTAATGCAATTGAGCTGAGATGTGAGAAAGCTAACAAAAAGAAACAGGGCAGCAACTGCTCCCCGCTAGCTCTGAAGCAACTGCTCCTAACAAACCTACTGAGACTCCACCAGTTTGCGTTTATGTTCCTAAGGTTCCCTATCTAGTTCCACCTAGACATATGATGAATTCCATTAGTGCAGAGCACCTGGCTGGATTTAAGAAGATAGTGAGAAGACTTCCTAAAAGATCCATTTGAACATGATTGGGAGATTCGTACATTACATATATTCTTTAAAAATTGCTGAGAGACTCATGAGAAAATTAAAGCAGTATTTACTGAAGCATAGACACTATCACTGAAGATATTTCCTACGCTTGGTGACCATGGAAAGTTTGTTTTTGCATTCTCCATTGCATGAGTTGAATTCAAGGAAGCTCTTTGTGACTCCGGGTCTAGTTTGAATCTTCTCTCAAAAGCAATTGTAGACTAGTTGGGCATTGCTGATGTTGAGTCTTCTCTGTTAACTCTGGCGTTTGCAAACTCTTCCACAACGGCCTTTTATGGCACCATTCGCAACCTTTTTGTCCAAGTGTTGGACTGTATTCTTCATACTGAATTTCAGGTTGTTGAGATGAGTAAGGATTATGAAATTCCTTCGATCCTTGGAAAACCATTGATGGCTACGGTGGGAGCAATCAATTGTATGCCCAATAAGAGAATCTGCTTCTCCAACATCAACAACAAGGTTTTCTATAAGGCTGTCCCCACAAGATTTTCCACATTACACGCCTCTTGCTTCTTAGTGGTTGATGGAGAAAAGTTGAAAGTTGATTCCAAGAAGAATCTTGGTGATAAGAGTGAGATCAAAGAACTAATGGATGGAGAACCTCATACTGATACCAAAAAAATAAAAAGGAATGCAAAGGTGAAAGAAAAATCCAAAAGAAAAGGATCAAAGGTGATCCTACAATAACTTTATTATCTCAAATTTGTGATGATAATTCTATTGAGTATGAGGTAAAATGCAAAGGTACCAATAAACCTTTCTCTAAAGTCAAAGCTATTCTCACACATGACCTAAATGAGAAATGGACAGCTGCTGTAAAACGGTTGTTGAGCAGGGTGTTGAAGCTGAATATATCTGATTGTGGAGCTTGCTTTGGAACAAGCTCTCATGCTCCACCCGACTGAGCCAATCATAAAGTAAAACTAGTGACTTAAACCAAACGCTTGGTGGGAGAAACCCATTGGTGAGTGTAAATATTAGTACTTTTTTATTTTTACTTACTTTTTGTTTTAGTTTGTTGAGTTTCAGGTAAAAAATCAAAATAAACTGAGATACTTTAAAATTTTGAGTTGCAGAAACTGTAAGACCCGATCCAGCCTTCCAGGCCGCGGTCAAGCCTCACGTCGCTCGGTCCTCTTCCGGACCGAACCTCTAAATTTTTCGCCCTTTATCTTTATTATCGCCCATAGGCGAGGGCTAACTTAGATCTTAGCTCAAGACTACCTGAGTCATTCCCTAGCTTAGATCAGTTCAACTCATACGCAGCGGATTATACTACATTAACCATTGGTCTAAAACCAATCTAACACTTGTCTGGTCGAACCACCTCAGCCCTTGGTTAGTATTACAACTACCTTTTAGCTTAGAGATCGATTCTGAACCCAAAACAAGTCATATGATTCTGAGGTTCCATTCCCCTAAACCGTTCTACCAGCATCCTAGCAAGTCACTACTTTATCCAAGTAATTGCTAAGTCATACCTTTGCCACATCCACGGAGCTTGTTAGCTCATCAGTCCTGCTGAATTGGTTAGCTCATCCTCTTAGCTGACTTAGCTAGCTCATCCAGCTCCTTGAGCCGACTCACCTAAGCTAGCTAGAACTGAGCTAAGGCCAGCTGCCTCAGCTTGTTTAGCTAGATCACCCAGCTAGCTAAGCTGAGCCACTTCACATGAGGTTCCATATACTCTCTTCCAGCTGATAGAGCTACAAGTTAGCTGCTCCCAGCTCCCTGCCAACTCGTCCAACTCTCTTATACCTGTATAAACATCTCCCCTTGGGTACTTAGTCATTCAACCAACCATCCCCACTGACCAAGTAACCTTTGGGAAGTCTTCAATGGTAAATGATATGCATCTGGCTCTTCTCAGCTCATGCATCATCCTTATGCTTTGTAGAATATGATACCAAGTCCCTCTCTTGGACTAACAATACTCATCAGATCCTAAGTCAATCAACCAACCACCCCACATGACTCAGACCTGATGAGTCTTCACACATACCTAACCGGCCATGGAACCATGTCCCATTGAACCTGATCAGTCTTGCTCTTACAACCAATGCACCCTTTGATCAATCAGACCAGACACCTTAATCCATCATCCATGAATCAGGTCGCCCCTCCTTGCCATGATCAGATCACACCTGACCTTCCCTGCATAATCACAACCAGCTCCATACTTGTGGTCCACGCCACCCAGTACCAGCCTTACCCTCAGGTACCAGTATGAAAACAAGCAGACATGTTCTATAACCACTCAAGCGCAATCAATACTTAATAATCCGATAACCTAGCACACAGTTCTAGCAATTGCATGGTTCCGTTCGCCTAGAACTAGTTCCTGCCCAAGATGGACCATCTTAGACCAATTCTGACCCTTTTTCAAAAGCGTTCCAAAAACTAAATAAAATTCATGAAAATTCGTGATAAATCCTAACTAGACTGAATCCATGGTC
Source organism: Moricandia arvensis (assembly GCA_905132765.1). Lineage (NCBI taxonomy): Eukaryota > Viridiplantae > Streptophyta > Magnoliopsida > Brassicales > Brassicaceae > Moricandia > Moricandia arvensis. Next base: position 13,143 of record CAJHQP010003727.1, on the reverse strand, counting down.
GGATTCTCCAGAAACCGCCCCGAACCCTATGATCCGACCCAATCAGCCCAAGGACCAAAATATGGTTTTTGAGCAAATCAAGTTCAAATCGTGTCTAGTCTTCTCCAATAATTCTTATAAATCCTAAAACATCTAACCTCAAGATTTCAAGCCAAACAAACGCATATAAAGTAGTTTGGGATCATGGAACCCATTTCTGGCCGATAAACTGTCCAATGGAACCAGCCTTATGCTTGGTCCATGGGAAGGCCGTCCTGATCACCAAACTCTAATAAACATATCAGGAGAGGAAGATATAAGAATTAGACAAACAGAAATGGGCGTGATCAGAGTTCCAGAGATCATAAACCACATGTTCTCACACCATGGTCCATGCCTCTGGTTTACATGATCCACACCACTGACCTTAGAGGATTGATCCTTCTGGCCACGATCATTCTCCGTCTCTGACCATTTTCATGTGTTCTCAGACTCTGGATGATTCTTTTGATTTCAACAAAACGGATCAAAACTCATCAATGGGTCGTTCATAACTTTCCCACTGATCTTCCCCAAAACTGCCTCTTTGTTGTCTTCTCACCACTCTTGGTCTTTGTTTGTTGATTCCGACCATGTCTATGTATTTTCCCTTATTCCCATGATGTAGAAGGAGTCTCAGGCGTGCCTCTGGGATCCACTCCAGTCGGCCTTGCCTTCCCCAAACGATCCTCTTCTTCTTCTTGCTTAATATCCACCATATCCACCTTTAAGTAGATTTCTGTCTCTCCTTTTCTCTCTGTATTTTGGCAGAGGTTTGCCTTGTGTTTCTGACTGATTAATTTCGTGCAGAGGGTCTTATATTTATAGGAAAAGGCGTGGTAACTGTCTCTGGGCGAACATGCACGAATTGGGGGCACAAACTGCCCAAAACTGCCAAACTGCCCATTCCCACCCTTTCTGCCCAAAACCGCCCAACTGCCCTTTTTGTGCGTGTGGGCTTCTTGGTACAAGGCCCATTCGTCCTCCTGGAGCCCTGGTTCAATTGACAAGGCCCACGGACCCTTGCTGGAACAGGCAAGACCCATCCACACCCATAACCGCCCATGACCCGTCCACACCGGCCCGAACCATAACACTTCACCGAGCTGAGATGAGCTGACCACTAGCTGCTCCAGCTGAGTGAGCTAGTCCATCAGCTCCAGCTAGCTGACCTTCCTAGAGTGAGCTACCACTGAGCTACTCCTAGCTGGTTGAGCTCCTTCCAGCTAGTCCGAGCTTCATCCGCGCATCGTCCAGCTGTCTATACTCTTGTCCAACTACCTTAAGTTTCCTGGAGCTACCCAAAACTTACTCAGAGCTTGGTTGAGCTGCCTCAAGCTGTCCTGAGCTGTTTTGAGCTTCTTCCTTACACCTCCCAGCTGCATTAAGCTCATTTCCAACCTTTCCTGGTTAAGTCTCAGCTTCCTGATGCACTTAACCTACTTCCCGGACCATGATACCTCATGGTTAGACCCTAAGGCCTTGCTGGTACGTTTTCTTGTACTATGGTCCGTCCCAACGATCCTGCCTAGGATCGGGGACATGACAGAAACGGAGCACCCTACCCTCTGAAAGAAGCGGCCGCTCCAGGTGAAGATCTAACGATGCACCCAGAATTTTTGGAGCACCCGCTCCACTCAAGTAAATATCTCGACCCAAACAAATAAATTATTTTCTTGTTTACACCTTCTCCTTGATTTATTTTTTTCACCATGGATGGTGTGAAGTAAGTATGGGAGAAGGTCGTCATATTTTACTAACTAGTTTAGTTCTCTTTTTTTTTTTGGAGTCAGTTTGAGTCTTTTTATTGCGTCAAAACTTATTAGGAATGAGCACCTTATTTTTTGATAATCATAACCACCCTTTTTCTTTAAGATGTCTTATTCAGGAACCATCAGTAGTGGATGAAGGACACACACACACAATCAGGAATACATCGACTTTGGTCTCATTTTTCTCCAGAAACTTTCGACTTGTTGAGGTAACACTTGAAAGGCATAACTCCACTTAACGTGAACCTAATTCTGACTGCAATTATTCTTGTTATATGAATTAGAACATGGAAATGAGATTACACTCAGAACTTCTTATTCTTTTTGCTTATCTTGCTGATCCTTATTGGCTAACTCATCTTTAGCTAGTTCTCAGCTTGAACCGTAAGCCTTTATTCCACCTTCATGCAGGCTATTTTCAGTGTCACATATGCAGATATGTGCGAAAGGGTGAGAGAGGAAAGGATCGACACAGCCTCTCACTCATTCTTCCTGCCGTACTATTGATTAGTTGAGAGAGCATGTGGTTTGAAATAGAGCGACGGCTCCCGAATGGTGCGACCACCATTGGATCAAATGCAACCTCAAGCAAAACCAACTGCCAAGAAACCAAAGAACCAGAAGCGGAGCCTTACCAGGGAGAGATACAGGAGCTGATGGACTAGCTGGAGCAAGTAGATCCTTATGTAGCCGACTGGATGACTGGAGAAGAGGAGATGGACCAGAATGCAGCCCAGAATGATTTGATCTTCTCAACTGGACCGATTACAAGATCAAAGACTAAAGCTCAGAGACAAGCTCTACTAGTTCTGTTTGAGCACGTGAGACAAGAGGAGGAATCAATCAACACTGAAGATAAACCAGCATGGTGGTTTAATATGATTTCAATTTGTACTTAATTTGAACCAGTAAACCAAAGATAATTAGATTTAGGATTTTCGATTCAGAGTAAACCAATTGCAATTGGGTTTAGGGTGAGTAAACCAATTAGGAATAGGTTTAGACTAAACCAACTTGGTTTAGGATTAGGGTTAGACTTTGTTTAATATTTAACAAGCGCCGCAGGGAGCTTGCAAATCATTCAATAAACTCGAAAACTTTCAGCACTTCGCTTGATTTACTTTACTGCTTTCTCTGGTCAGCTAAAGGAAAATTGATCTTCATATAAAGGAAGGAATTCCTTTTGATCCATCAACGACAATACAGGGTAATCCCGTGTCATTGAGTAGCAACACCTCTCTGAGGCATCGCCATCGCCAAGGAGAGAAGTTCAGCAACAGATCCGAGTGCTAGTAGCCTCTAGATCAACCCTCTATCAATCCCCTTCAAGTGATCCGTGGAGAACAGCCTATCCAGGCCGCACCAAGTGGTATCAGAGCCACTTGAAGGTTAGGGTTCGTGTTTGTCTACTCAAAACTATCATTCCATCAAACACTCTCTTCTCTTTCTATCTGTTGTAAGCTGACTCGGCCAACCCCTGAAAAAAATCAAAAGAAAAAGTGGTCTACGATCTAAAAACAGAAAGAGATCGGCCAAATCAAATAAAAAAAAAGAAAGAACAAAGAGCTGAGGAGAAATCCATCTGGGGTGGTAAAGCGGATTGGCAATTAAACTCTTTCAATCTGTCTATCTAAATCACTTCGGATAAAGCTTTAGAACTTAGGTGAAAGAACTTTGAATCTTAACTGAACTCGTGAGAAAGGCAGAGACTTGGCAACTCAAACCGAGTGAGAGAGAGACTTGCTCGCTATTTGCTTTCTAACTTGTTTTTCGGGATACTATGGCTGAAAGAAGAGATGGAGAGGACGTGGGTGAACCTGTTACCCCACAAATCCGGCTTGATCAACTGCAGTTTGAGGCCATGATAGCCAAGATAAACAGGAGAATGGAGAGAACTAATCAAGCTAACACTGACTTACATGTTAATGATCATGCTGCAGGAGTAGGTGCTGGACAAGATAGGATGAGACCAAGAAGAGGAGCTCGTGCAGTGGAAGAAGAAGAAGAAGAACAACTTGAGTCCGCAGAAGAGAGTGAAGGAGACTCACTGGATGGACAACAGCCTAGGCACCACAACAGACTGGTGCAGACTGATGACAACCTTGGCAGCCTCAAGTTGAGGATACCGCCATTCCATGGCAAGAACGATCCTGATGCCTACTTGGAATGGGAAAAGAAGATAGAGTTTGTCTTCAGTTTCCAACACTATACTGAGGAGAGGAAGGTCAAGTTAGCAGCCACTGAATTCTGTGGTTATGCTATAAACTAGTGGGAACAGATTGCCACAACAAGGAGGCGCAATGGAGAACCCCAAATCACTTCTTGGGTTGAGATGAAAACCTTGATGAAGAAGAGGTTTGTTCCTGCTCACTATGGACGAGACCTTCACCAGAGATTGAGAAGAGTTTCTCAAGGGGCAAAGAGTGTAGAGGACTATCACCAAGAGTTGGAGACACTTACCATGAAGGCTGAAGTGGTTGAGGATGCTGAAGCAACCATGGCTAGGTTCCAAGGAGGACTCAACAGAGATATCCAAGACAGGCTGGAGCTACAAGACTATGAGGACATGGACGAGCTGTTGCACAAAGCCATTCTGATTGAGCAACAAAACAAAAGGAGAAGCACCACCAAGTCTCAATTCGGTTCTGCTTCAAAACCAGCCTACTCAAAGGATGACAAGTTCGTTGCTAAGCTAAAAGAAGGAACCTCAGCAGTAGGTTCCACACTTGAAGACAAGGGAAAAAGACCAGCAACACCTACTATGTCACGAAATGTCAAGTGCTTTAAATGTCATGGCTTTGGACACTATGCTAATGAGTATACCAACAAAAAGATCATGATCATGCTCGAGAATGGAGATGTAGTTTCAGAGGATGAAGAGGAACTATCTGAGGAGGACGTGGACTACCCTGTCAAAGGAGAGCTACTAGTCACCAGGAGAACTCTCAATGTTCAACCAAAGGCGAAAGAACATGAACAGAGAGACAACTTGTTTCACACCAAGTGTTTAGTCCTAAACAAGGTGTATAGCTTGATCATTGATGGAGGAAGCTGCACAAACGTGGCAAGTGAGATACTGGTGAACAAGCTGAACCTTACTGTCCGCAATCACCCAAAGCCATACACACTCCAGTGGCTAAGTGAAGAAGGCGAAATGCGTGTGACTAAACAAGTGATGGTGCCCCTGATCATTGGGAGATACCAGGATGAGATCACTTGTGATGTTCTTCCTACGGAGGCTAGTCACATCTTGCTGGGCCGCCCATGGAAATATGACAAGAGGGCAGTACATGATGGCTACACGAATAGGCATTCCTTTGTTCACAAGGAGAAACACATCACTCTGGTGCCATTGACTCCACAAGAAGTGAATCAGGATTAGGTGCAACTTAAGCTGAGAAGAGAAGAAGCTAAGGCCACAGTTCCAGCTTCACTCAAGGAGGACACGACCAAGGTAAGTACTCATAACCTTTTTGCTTCTTCTAAAGAGATCAAGGAGGCGTTGAGCACTCAACAACCCATGATCCTTGTTCTGTTTAAAGAGTTACTAACCATTGTGGCTAACCATGAATCAATTATTCCAAAAGAGATTGAGAGTCTTTTGCAGGAGTATAGGGATGTCTTTCCAGAAGATAATCCAATTGGTTTGCCACCCATCAGAGGCATTGAGCATCAAATTGACTTTGTACTCGGAGCCTCACTCCCAAACCGTCCAGCATACATGACCAATCCTGTTGAGACCAAAGAGCTCCAGAAACAAGTCAATGATCTCTTGGAGAAAGGCCACATCAGAGAGAGCATGAGTCCTTGTGTTGTACCTGTTTTACTGGTACCCAAGAAGGATGGAAGTTCGCACATCTGTGTGGATTGCCGAGCCATATCACAATTAAGTATAGACATCCAGTCCCTCGCTTAGATGATATGTTAGATGAGTTACATGGTTCATGTGTCTTTTCTAAGGTTGATTTAAAGAGTGGTTACCACCAGATTAGAATGAAAGAAGGAGATGAGTGGAAAACTGCTTTAAGACGAAGTTAGGATGGTATGAGTGGCTTGTCATGCCATTTGGTCTTACTAATGCACCTAGCACTTTCATGAGGCTGAGGAACCATGTCTTGAGAGCTCTTATAGGTCGATTTGTGGTTGTGTACTTTGATGATATTCTGATTTACAGTAAGACCATGAAAGAGCATGTTGAGCATTTGAGACAGGTCATATATGTGTTTAGGAAAGAGAATATGTATGCTAACTACAAGAAGTGCTCCTTTAGAACAGATAACCTTGTCTTTCTAGGTTTTTTTTTGTTACATCACAGGGCATACAGGTTGATGAGGAGAAGGTGAAGGCTATCAAGGAGTGGCTGACTCCTAAAACCATTGGAGAAGTCAGAAGTTTTCATGGACTTGCTGGCTTCTACAGGAGGTTTGTGAAAGACTTCAGTACCATTGCTGCCCCACTCACTGAAGTCATCAAGAAGAGTGTGGGATTTGCTTGGGGACAAGCTCAGGAAGAAGCATTCCAGTTAATGAAAAGGAAGTTAACTAGTGCTCCTTTACTTGTACTCCCTGACTTTCTTAAAACTTTTGAGATAGAATGTGATGCATCTGGAGTGGGAATTGGAGCCGTGCTGATGCAAGAAAGGAGGCCTTTAGCTTCCTTCAGTGAGAAACTTGGAGGCGCCACATTGAACTACCCAACCTATGACAAGGAGATGTATGCCTTGGTGAGAGCCCTTCAGACGTGGCAGCATTACCTTTGGCCTAAAGAGTTTGTGATCCATACAGATCATGAATCTCTTAAGCATCTCAAAGGGCAGCAGAAGCTGAACAAGAGGCATGCTAGGTGGGTTGAGTTCATTGAGACATTCCCTTATGTCATCCAGTACAAGCAAGGTAAGGAGAATATAGTAGCTGATGCACTTTCAAGAAGGCATGTTCTATTATCTTCTATGGAAACAAAGCTTTTGGGATTTGAACATCTTAAGTCTTGTTATGCTGATGATCCAGAGTTTCAGGAAACTTTTAGAAACACTGAGAAACATGCAATTGGAAAGTTTTATCAAGTGAAAGGTTTTCTTTTCTATGATAACCGCTTGTGTGTACCTTGTGGTTCTTTTAGGGAACTATATGTTAGGGAAGCTCATGGAGGAGGGTTGATGGGACACTTTGGCATAGCCAAGACACTGTCTACCTTGCAGGAACACTTCTACTGGCCTAACATGAAGAAAGAAGTGGAGAAGGTGTGCTCAAGGTGTGTCGTGTGCAAGCAGGCCAAGTCCAAGGTGCAACCAACAGGTTTGTATACTCCACTCCCTATTCCTACTGAACCTTGGGTTGATGTCTCTATGGACTTTGTTTTGGGATTGCCTAGAACTAGAAAGGGTAGAGATAACATCTTTGTGGTGGTTGATAGGTTTTCTAAGATGGCACATTTCATACCTTGCCATAAGACTGATGATGCATCCTTGGTGGCTGATCTATTCTTTAGGGAAGTTGTTAGATTGCATGGAATGCCCAGGACCATAGTTTCTGATAGGGACTCTAAGTTCCTTAGCTATTTCTGGAAAACCTTGTGGGGGAAATTAGGAACTAGATTGCTATTTTCAACCACTTGTCATCCACAAACTGATGGGCAAACTGAGACTATCAATAGGACCTTGTCTACTCTCTTGCGTGCTATCATGAAAAAGAACATTAGGACTTGGGAAGATTGTTTGCCGCATGTAAAGTTTGCATACAATAGGTCAATGCATTCAGCCACTAAGCTCACTCCTTTTCAAGCTGTCTATGGATTCAATCCATTGTCTCCATTAGACTTGTTTGCTTTACCTTTGAAAGAACAGGCTAACCTTGATGGTCAGAAGAAGGCCAAGTTTGTTAGATCTTTGCATGAACAGGTCAGGAGGAACATAGAGGACCGCACCAAAATGTATGCAAGAAAGAAGAACAAAGACAAGAGAGAATTGTTGCTAGAACCAGGAGATCTCATGTGGATCCACCTCAGGAAGGAAAGGTTTCCTAATGAGAGGAAGTTGAAGCTGATACCAAGGACATACGGTCCATTCAAAGTACTCAAGAGGATCAACAACAATGCTTACCAGATTGATCTCCAAGGTAAGTACACCTTTAGCTCAACATTCAATGTTTCTGACTTGATCCCTTTTGTGGCAGATGAATCGGATTTGAGGTCAAATCCTTTTAAAGGAGGAGGGGATGGTGCGACCACCATTGGATCAAATGCAACCTCAAGCCAAACCAACTGCCAAGAAACCAAAGAACCAGAAGAGGAGCCTTACCAGGGAGAGATACAGGAACTGATGGACTAGCTGGAGCAAGTAGATCCTTATGTAGTCGACCAGATGAGTGGAGAAGAGGAGATGGACGAGAATGCAGATCAGGATGATTTGATCTTCTCAACTGGACCGATTACAAGATCAAAGACCAAAGCTCAGAGACAAGCTCTACTAGTTCTGTTTGAGCACGTGAGACAAGAGGAGGAATCAATCAACACTGAAGATAAACCAGCATGGTGGTTTAATATGATTTCAATTTGTACTTAATTTGAACAAGTAAACCAAAGACAATTAGATTTAGGATTTTCGATTTAGAGTAAACCAATTGCAATTGGGTTTAGGGTTAGTAAACCAATTAGGAATAGGTTTAGACTAAACCAACTTGGTTTAGGATTAGGGTTAGACTTTGTTTTCTATTTAACAAGCGCCGCAGGGAGCTTGCAAATCATTCAATAAACTCGAAAACTTTCAGCACTTCGCTTGATTTACTTTACTGCTTTCTCTGGTCAGCTAAAGGAAAATTGATCTTCATATAAAGGAAGGAATTCCTTTTGATCCATCAACGACAATACAGGGTAATCCCGTGTCATTGAGTAGCAACACCTCTCTGAGGCATCGCCATCGCCAAGGAGAGAAGTTCAGCAACAGATCCGAGTGCTAGTAGCCTCTAGATCAACCCTCTATCAATCCCCTTCAAGTGATCCGTGGAGAACAGCCTATCCAGGCCGCACCAAAAATTAAGCTTTGGCTCAGAAAATCATCTCTTAGGAGACTTCTCCATCTTGTTCACGTTTGTGAGCAGTTTTATATCACACTAAGGAAGTGTTAAACCTTCTGTGATCCATCCTAGACATCAAGCAGGACGCCCCTGTGTCTCAGGAGTAGCTAAACATCTTTAGAGCATCTCATATCTCTAAGGGGAAGACCATCTCCATCATCTATCATCGTCCACACCCCCTTCAAGTGATCGAGGGAGAGATAGCCATTCCATGGCCATACCAAACCAGTCAACAAAAATAAAAAGTAGAGAATTGGAAAAATGGTGAAACCATAACCACCATAGGCACGAAATGATAAGTATTACCTCATTTTTCATCACATCATCTTTAAAAAAGAATAGAAAACAGAAAAATCACCAAGTCATGGTGAGATCAAGGAAAATTCAAAATCTCAAAAAAAAAATTGAACTTGCAGAGAGCAACCATTTCTATCTCGGGAGATAGTTAAAACACTTATGTTGAAATATAGTTCATCTTCCATTAACGTTTGTGTATGATGAAAAGGGTCAACCGGTGGTTTATATATATATATATATATAATAGATTATACATCTTGTGTGTTTTAAAAATTTAGAGAGTATAAACAGTATTTGACAGATGTAGAGGTGGCTAATTAAAATTTGAATGTTTGTATCGATTATTGACATGTAGTTACCTGTGTAGCAAGGTGAGTCCTAGTCTTATACATTAAGAAAACCCATTTATTTGATATACTACATAATCCCAAACAAAGAACACAAAAAACAAATAAATATATAGAAAAGCTTTGATTAAATAAAATAAAACACTTCCCAAATGGGAATACAGTAAAATCTTTGACTATAATTATAATCTAAGATGTATTTAGTCAGACACCTTAACTGAATTTGAAGGAGTTAAAATTTACATTTAATTAGTATTATTCATTCAAGTATATTGTGAACTCTTTCTAAGTCATACTAGATTTTGACCTGCACATCCGTGCGAGTATTTATTTTAAATTTTAAAAGGAGAAAATATATATTTATTGAACATAAATATTTTTATATTAGTATTGATTTATTTTTTCTATTGAATATTACTTTGTTTTATATTATATACTAATTATATACTGTATTGAGTGATTTTGAATTTTCGGACTTTTAGCACATGTGAAATTATTAGTAATACAATAAGTAAGTAATTATTTGATCTGTTATTTATTTTATGTTAATTTTATATTATTCATGTAAATTAATATTTAAATTAGGTGATTAAGCGCACACATGCGCGAAGTGAAATTTATATACTAATAATCGTTGAATACTAACTTTGATCATTAAACCATTATGTCATTAGTCCCCAAATGTATAGCCATTGACCTTCAATATAAGGTTGATGATTAAGGTCATTTTTTGATATTTTATTTTTTAAACTATTTAAATTACATTGGGTTTCAAAAGTTCATTTAAATGTTAAATTCATCATGTCACTTTGATATGAAGAATTGTATTTTTGAAATAATATTATCAAATAACACTAAAGATTTGCGCTTGTGTGAAATGAATATTAATTATGTATACAAATTATTTATACATATTACTAATATTTTTTTGTTCATTCACGTATTAGGCAATAATAAATATATCAAAATAGTTGAGAAGCGAGTAACTATTATGTATATAATTAAATTGGAGCAAACACATAATAAAAACAATACCTTTTTATTTACATATCCTTTGTTGGTAACAATGAAAATAATAATTTATTTATTTTATATTGTATATAATTAAAATTAAATAATATTTACATAGATCTATAGTATATTTTAATATGAATATATATTAGTTGAAGCTTCTTACTCATATGATTTTATTAACATTTTTATATTTTTGTAAAAAGTATTATTTTTATTAATATGAATATTTATTAACTGAGGCTTCCTACTCAATGAAAATTTTGAAATAAACATATTAATCTATTTTCTAAATGATATATATCTTAATCTAAACGATATTGAAATACATATATATATATATATATATTTAATATGAATATATATATTAAATGAAACTTCATATTTATATGATTTTATGATCATTTGTATCTTGTTATAACAAAAAGTTAAACCATTGATCACAAAAAATTCATTGTGGATTTTTAACAGTTTTAATAATTTATAATTTTTTAAAAAATTAAATTAGAGTATATTAGAAAAAAAATTAAAAAAAATTATATGCTTAATGTGATTGTTCAATTTCTTTTAAAAATATAAAATTAAGAAAAATGATGGAGGATACAAAATTTGTTATTAAATCTTTATTATTCAAAATCATTAAATGTCATGTATTTGTTAACCATATTAGGTAACTCCATAGCTTTATTTATGAAAATAATGGAGAAAATTATTTTATATACTATTAATTGATTTGATAGTTAGTTTAATAAAAAGTATAATATATGTTTAGATGGATTAACCTATTTTTCTAAGAATTTTAAGAAACATCCTAGTGATGACACGTGTTTCCAAAATATGTTGTAATGCTCCAGAATTAATATATAAGGGATTTTTGAGAATAATTATTATATATAATATAAACAAACTATTTATTTTGGATATAAATATGATGACTTTTAATATTTACAAAATGTTAAAAGTAGTTTTATATTGATTTATATATATATATATATATATATATTCAGTTACGAATAAAATTAATTATTTTTTTACTTAAGGTAAGAATTTGTTAAGATGTATTGTTATTTGAAATAATAATTATGCTGACCATAAATAAAATTAATTGATTGTATTTTAAGAATGAATTTGGTAACACTAGTTAATGCTAAAAATTAAGATTAGTTAATTTCTAGTGGCATTAAATGTAATTAAAATATAGTTTTAAAGATGAATTATATGGGTACTTCAACTTTAATTAGATAGATGTTACGACATTAAGTATTTGCAGTCATTCTTGTGAATTAATTTAAGTTTTAGTGTTATTGAATTTTTTAATTCCTTAAGTCCACGAAATGCTGGTCTTGCTCAATTTTACTATAATGTTTATGCTATTGTCATTCAACAATAGTATACTAATAAAATTTATTGTCCATAACAATCAATAATAATAATACGCAAGACTCGTTTCATACATACGAAACATGTTTTGAAACTAGACTTTCCATAATAGTAGTACTAAACTAGCTCGTGGTTGAAACGGAGTAAACCTCACCTTAGAAATATGGAAAAGTGAGGTCTATGAACTCCATATGCTCAAATAGACTCCAAAACTAAAATTAGGGCAAAAAACCGAGTTAAAATGCCATTCAATTACTTAAAAACGGATAAACGACGGTTTGGTCAAAGGATGCAGAAAAGTCAACGCACTGGTCAAAGTGAACCCAGTCAAACCTTAACAAAATTGAAATTGATTTAAACCAACCAGTTTATTCTAACCGAACCAAAATCGTTTTGAACCAGTGAAACCTACTGGTTGACTGAGTCACCGAGTTTTCAAGTCACTGGCGAGAAGGCGCGACAACTTAGTGGAAATATCAATGGCGGCCGCAAAGGCAATTTCCGGCGGTGGCACGTAAAATGTACGAGTGTGGATGGCAAAACTTTTGGGGTGGGGGCGTGTATGGGCTTGTATGTACTCTGATTGAGAAGTGGTCGGTCGCTACAGCTTTGTCTCGACGAGAGGAACACGATGGTGGCCTTGCATGTACGAAATTCGCCACGGTTATGAAGTTATGGACGATTTACTAAACGACACGAAACTAATCTAAAGAAGAGACGGTTTCCGACCGTTACCTTTCGTCAAAAACGGTGCTGATGAGCTGGAAGTCCTCTCGATGTGCGGTGGCTCCGGCGACAATTTCTGGTGGCTCAATCTCTGCATCTAAACACCATTTCTCTCTTCTTAAACTTCTCTTCTCCTCGAACTCTTTTTTTTTCTCTTGGTTTGTTCAGAAAAATAAAGTGACGAGAGTGGGGTTTTTATAAAAACACCTTAGACATCCTCACTACCTTGGGTCTGATAATTGCTTATACCAATCTCGACAGGCCTGTTTGTGTCGTCCAACAATGACCCATCAATCATGTTCATCTCATCGACATTGGTGACATGATCGTATGTATGTGTTCCATCGTACACAGAATCCGTATGAGGGTAGTTGTAAATGCAACTGATCAGCTTCAAGCACAGGTCTAAATTGGGGGTCATCTTCACAACCTCTGTAGTATTCCACTGGATCAATATCTTTCCTCTCTTTTCTATCTGTTTCCTTCTCACCCTCTTTTCAACATGTGTGCGAACCAAAATTC
>CAJHQP010003726.1:0-63660 GCA_905132765.1 Moricandia arvensis | reverse complement strand
AAAAAAATAAACCAATGACCAGAAGACATGTCTCACATGAGTTTCTAAGGAAACTGAGTTAAAATTGAGTTTCTCAGATAAAAAAACTTTTCCTATTTTGTATTTACTTTATTAGTTTTAATTATTATAGACTCTCCAGCGACCATATGGGTGAGAATGCCCTAATAAATCTGAGTAAACTGGTTGCTTAACTTAAATCATGATTAACCCGGAGTTCTTAGCAGAATATAAAAAAATATTTTTTAATTTTTAACTAATAAGAACTAGTTCTTAAATATATTATTTAGTAATCGATTCTTAGTTTTTTAGTTAAAGTTAAGAGACATTTTTTTATATTCCGATAAAAACTACATCCTAAAAACTTCGGGTTAATCATGGTCTTACGTAACATTAATAAGACCATTATTACTGCGACCACTCATACCTGGAGAGGCTCACGGCCATTGAGAGAGACAACATCAGAGTCAACATGGAAAGAAGTGATGGAACCGGCCGTTTCCGGGAACTGCTCGGAGATGAGAAGCTTAGCACCACGGAACTCAAACAAGAAGAGCATTAATGTATACCATATGATACTCTGAAGCACCACGACCTGCACCATTAGGTTACCTGAGAAGTCCCCGTACATCGCCTTGAGCAACGGGATTCCCATTACCAACGTGTTTGGTAGTGTCGATAGCGAAAAGAGCGTTATCATCCATTCTAGGCTTCCTCTGCTACTAAACGCCTGAAAAGTAATCGCCATAATACACATCAACATATATATACATTTATACAAGTCAGGAAGTAAATTTCATTCATTCTCAAAGTTAGCTGAGGAACCAGATACGGTAAGAACATATTTATTGTGATAAAAATATGTATATATTATATTTAGTCCAGCCAATAATAAAAATATGTATAAGTTAAGTGGTCACATATTATCCAAAAATACAAAAGTTGCATATAAATATGAAAACCATTTATATTTAAAACAGTTTCTAAAAAAATTGTATATTTGATCCAAAAAAAGAAATTTGTATTATGAAAGAAATAGTATAAGTTAAAGACCTAAAACATCATCACCATTTGTTATCAGTTTCACCAAATAAATATTAGTTACCGGTTTGTGTTCAAAAAAAAATATATTAGCTACCGTAAAAATTCGATGCTTAGTTTCTATCATCACAATGATTGCTAGTGAACTACAGTCACGTAACTAAAATACATACAAAATATTTTTTTTTAAAAACTAATTTTTTTGTTTTTAACAAACTATAAGATATGCTTATAAACAAACTATAAAACATGATGCATATAGAGATTATTATTATTAATTAAGAGGCTTGCCTGCCAAAGAAAGAGTGCAGCGAGGATAACGACTTTCTGAAGAGAATCAGCGGCAAGGAAATGGTAGTTCATGGCATACGGATCATTTGAGGAGATGAAATGGAAAGAGAGAAGAGGAACCGCAAAAACCGCAACGAACCGGTTTATACCGGAGCATTGGCTCGGTGTGAATATTCCCCACCACCGTACCGAACCGTAGGCTAGCATCATAGCTACGTATAGCGGCACCATCGCCGCTAATACGTCGTACATGTCTTTGCCGGTGATCATTTTGATTTCTTTTCCTGCGAGTAGAGAGAAAGAGAGAGAAAAGATAGATTAAGATGGAATCAAAAAAAGAGAAAGAGAGAATAGAGGTTTAATGTGGTGATAATAATATTTATGGAGGAGGAAGTGTAGTACACTGAGACGATATTAGTTTAAGGTTTGTTCTTTTGAAAGCAATATTAGTTTAAGTTGTTTGTGTCAATTATACAGTTTTGTTGTGTTCATATAAGATCGTTTGACACTTGAGTATCATTAAGCTAAATATTAACCAAGATTTCCTTTCGTTTTTTTGGGTGAAACCATATTAAATCATAGGACAAAAGTATAGGTCCAGGATATTATATGCATGATATTATTTATTTTGTTTTTGGTGATATGCAAATTTATAGAATTAATTTAGATTATATATTCCATTAGATCATTAAATAATCATATCACGTATAGTTATTTTTTGAACTTATAAATTTTGCATCTTAAATATATGTTATTTTTTTCTTTTTATTTTCTGCAAGAAGCCATGAGGAAGCAGGGAATCTTGTCTTGGGATGAGGACGATTGGTTTCCCTTCTGTTTTCGTGGTCTGTAAGTATTTGAAGTCAAATTAAATGTTCTGGAGATTATACTTACACAAATGTTTAGATTCTAAATATATAAGTTGGATATTTAGGATCCACTTGTACGTGTAACACCACCTCTTAGTTTCCACATACAAATTTTCATTATATCTATTATATTAAAACAAAGTTTTAAATTTATCTACCATTGAAAGTTATCATTTAACTTTTTGACTATTTCAAGTTCGTTATTATATTACATAATTTATAGATCATATCAAATTAGTTAGATATTTATTTTATTGAAATTAGAATATCCTTTGTATTATTTGGAAACATGAATAACAGTTTTGAAAAAAAAGTTTTGTTTGGAAACAACGATAATAGTGTTCTTTTTTTTAGTAATTTCATTAACATAAAACCCAAAATAAATAAATATTTCAATTGTATATACAAATTTATTTAGAAAGTCCATAACTATATCATTAAATCAATAGTTAGGATCAAAATATTTTATTGTGTATGATTAAACATATTTATTTCAAAAAAATATCATTAACGTAAGTATGTAATATACGTATACATTTATATATATATATATGTATATATTTCTTAGGTTATTATAATAACTATATTTTATATTAACTATTTTAAAAATGTTTGCTATTAATTTAAATATGTTATATACATACATAAAAAATAGGATAATTTAGACAACCATATTAATTTGTTAGTTATATAATTTTTTTATTTCAACATAAATATAAGATAATATAGTATTTATATAATTCAATTAAATAATACATAAATTTTCTTCTCTACTAAATCAAACAATAATATAATATGATATGAACAACTTCAAACATATATAAAATAAACACAATTATATATGTTATATATTACAATTTACGATAACATCTATACGGATGTTAGAAATGGTCATCTAAATATCTATCGACTACAATTCAATTTATTTGAATGTTGAGGTGTAAAATGATTTTACATCCGGATATTATGAATTTACGGACAATGTCGAGTAGAATCATTTAAGGTCCAGGTAGGTTTGTAAAAACCTAAAAATATCTATAACTATTAGTTTACAAATATTATTAAAATAATATTTTTTAAAAAGTAAAAATAAAATCTAATAAGTATTATATGGTAGTACTATAGAGTATAGATATTTTTATATGGAATATATAAAAGATAAACCAATTGTGTGTAAGCTATTGACACGGCGAAGGCTGATCCATGCACATGGTGTTGATGGCATCTAACAACATTTTCTGAGCGATATGTGGTTCCTGTATAGATCTTATTTTTAATCAGGAAGATAATTATTGAAGATCTGATTTTTGTTAGGGACATATTAATTTAATTCTAGACCGTTGTAGTTTTGTAAAGGGAATTTACATGTTTAACTAGTCTAAGATAATGTTTTTGCATTTGAAATCCAAATGATTTTTATTAGCTATGATCAAGGACATTGGCAATTGGACCGGATGAATAATTATCATCCTTCCTTTCATAACTTAATTGTCATATTTTCATATTGCGTTGACGTATTCATCACGCAGCTTTGATTAGCCTGAATGGAGTTTCTTAAATTTCTCCAAAGGCGCAACATTCGGTAATTTTCAAAAATATATATTCAAAATATTTATATTATAAAATATAATAGAAATTAATAAATGGAAAATTAAACCGAATAATAATCTCAGCCAAAATCTTATGGATATCTTTCTATATAGAGTTGAGTTTTCTATCTTCTCATGAATCCACATAAACAACAAAAATGGATACTTCATCATTTATTTTAAAATTTAATGAATTATTCCAAAATTCTCATCTTCTTCTTATTTAATATAAATATTTTAACAAACTATTTAATAAGTTATAAATTTGTTTTCTAAACATCTTCGAATTACCACTCTCTTTTTTATGACTAATCATTAACTAAAAATACACTATATTATTTAATATTTAAATCTAAAATCCAATTTTCAATATAAATATGTTTAAAATGAATATAAAATATCTTTTATTATTATATTAACACAAATTTACATAAAAATGAAAGTCATTTTTAATGTTATAATCTAAAAACTAAAACTCTGTATTAACATATTTCACTAAAATATAATAATTTGTTTAAACTAATATATTATACATATATATAAAGTTAGTTTTCCTCTATTGGTGATGGTTCATCATTTCTATAAATATTACATCATTCAATAATTTTTTTTAATTTAAGTAACATCTAGTATAATAAATTAAAGATATTATTTATCATTTTAATAAGTTATACAAGAAATAATAGAAATATAAAAGGTCTTTTGTTATTTTATTCCATAAAATAAATTTTAGTTCAACATATTTTAGTAAATAAATCAAAAATTAATTACGATAATGTATTTGAGACTTTTAAATTTTAAAATTATTTTTTCTATTTAAAAGAGCAAGTCCTTGAATGAATGTTACTTAACCCGAAACTATTATAAAAATATATCTTTTTGACAAAAAAAACAATATATCTTTAAACAATATATTACTAAAACATAAAAATTACTTAATGTAAAGTTTGTTTAATATTAACAATTATGGTAAATTTAATTAAACCATAAACTAATCACACATAGATAATAAAACCAATGTACAAAATTCTTATTCAAAAGCTAACCAAATTAAAATAAAAAGTCACCAATTATACTCTAAAAACTAACAATAATATTTGTTCAAAAGTCTTAATAAATTTTTGATGAGATGGTTTGTATTTATAAATATGTATATTTTTAGATGGTAACAATCAATATTAAATGGTTTAGTAAACCTATAATATTTATTCAAAAATCTTAATAAATTTGGATGATATGCTTTGTTTTCATAAATATATATATTTTAAATAGTAATAACTAGTATTTTTTGTCTCCATTCGAATGACTCATCTGGATGATGAAAAAATATACCCTAAGCCTAAAATTTTAAAGTCATTTAGATAAATCATCGAGATAAAATATATTTTTAGTACCTAAACAAACAAAATTCTCATCTTCATACGGATAATTCATCTGGATGGTGAAACAAGCAGATCCTAAAATGTTAACCTTGCATAAATTTCTTTTTTTTTGTTTAGAAAACGTTTGTTAATCATATTAAATCAGTCAGTCGGCGAGTAAATTGATCTATTGGCTGAGTTTTAACGTAATTTAGCTAAATTCAACCAATGGCACAGAAATATTGATAAAATACATAAATTAATGATACTGTTCTTAAAATATAATTTTTTTAAAATAATTTCAAAAAAATTATATTTTGTATTTTGTTATTAGTTAACAGTGGTAAGTTGTAAAAACAAATTATTGTTTTCACTTATTCAAATGCTAATTGTTTAAATTTATAGAAAGTAAATAAATACAGAAAATAATATATTTATAATTAATTTTAATACGGTTTTTAATATGTATAAAATACAAATGAGAAATTTTCATGTTTACTATATTATTAGTATCATTTTTCATCTTTACCTTCATATACACTATTTGATACAAATGAAGTATTATGAATAATTTTTTGGACACCAGCTCGCATACCACGATAAAATTATTTATTATTTTGTTTGCCGAAATTTTTATTTGATTACATAAAAAATCAAATATTTATTCAAAGTTGTTACATTCCAAACGGGCTAAGGTAAGTTCTTGAGCAAATGTGTAACAGCATAGACATCGCGTGGTTCCATTTTCTTGAATCCAGGAGTGACGGTTTGGGTGCATCAGGTAACTTGTAGAGCACGGTTGCACCAATGCATTGCTATAATATAATAAACTCATATATATATACGAATATACGATGGTTTCAAGTGAAGTATCGTCGTTCACTAATGGCTAAAGTATAAAACATCAAAGGAATATCACTAATGCATTGCCACAAGGACAAATTTCTAAAATAGGCTTTTAAAATAGCTTTCAAAAAAAAATATTAAAATAGACTTTTTACTTTTAAAACATTAATATTTTTTTAAAAGAATTAAGTTTAAACCCTATTTCCAAAATTTTACCCGATAACTGTAAACCATAAATCTAGATTAATTAACTCAAAGAGTAAAAGTATATATTTACATTTATTAGTAAAATCTATTTTGGTCATTTTATTCCTTAAATATTATTTTTGGGACAAAAAACTTTTTTTAGATATATTTAAAAGTATTTCTTTTGCCTACAAACTTAACTGTATATATATGAATGTAAGATGATTCCATTTTACAACACTACATTTAGTTCCCCTTCGTAGTAATACAAAACAAAAACAAAAAAAGAAGTAAAATTAAGAAAAGATTAAAATCAAAAATCAAGCAAGTTTAATTTCTCCAATATAGAGTTGAAGTATAGTTAATCTTTTCTCCAATATAGAGTTGAAGTATAGTTAATCTATGTCACATTATCTTCTTTTTTTCTTCTTCTGGCTCAATGGTGGTGAAACCTTTCATCTGAGACTTGGAGAGTCTCAATGCCTTTCATCGCAGATTCATACTGTTTCCTGGTGGAAGATGATCTCTTCCCTTCTGACGTTGAAACCACCCCAGAGTCTCTTATTCCTTCACCATTACGGCATCTTTGTAGCTCCTCCGAAGTTACTCTCCTTGATGATCCTGCTGACTGTGCAAACAGTGACGTTCTTGGCATCTGCCAACAATGAATTAAAACAAAGTCAATAGCATCTTTATTTTGGTCCAGAGTGAGAAAGAGATTAACAAGGAAACATAGCCAATTTTTTTAATACAGTTGGAGCTCTAGTAGCAGCAGAGTTGTCAAGAGCTCCAGAGGTTCTCCTTCTTGATGAATCCATAGTTGGTCTCACCCTCTCCTCCTCCCCTTCAAGAAACAATCAAACACAGCTGAAAACTTTACCAGTAGAACTAGCAGCTCCTGGTTACTTCCCAAACTTAAAGATTATATTCCTTATCAGTGCTTTCTGGATTGTATAATCTTATTACCTGTGTATCTATCAATGCTGGTTGATCCTGGAGGCAAACCCGCACTGGTTCCAGTTACAAGGCCACGTGAAGGAGGAGCTTTTAGTTGTGACTTTTGGTACTTCAGTATGGTCCAGTCAAAGACATAATCCAATTGAAACCCTGCAATAAAGAAAATAGTTGTAAGAAAGTGTGTATTTAGGACAAACATTGGAGGGCAAGATTCAAGAACCTTCGCGGACAAAGAGATCCCTGAATATTCTTTTGAGATAACTGTAGTCTGGTTTATCATCAAACCGGAGAGAGCGGCAGTAATGGAAGTAAGATGCGAGTTCAGATGGGTAGCCACGGCATAAAGACTAGAGGAAAACATGAAACACATTGTTAATAAGAAGAAGTTTTAAATAAAGGATCAAAACTTTTGTGGTTGAGAGTTTACTTCGATTGATGTAGAGACTTTCTTTTCGCTGATTCTCTCATACTTTTGTTTCTTAGTTCCAGCTTTAAGTCCTTGCCATGGAAGACTGTAAAGATTCCATGAAATGTGAAGAATAAAGTGAAAGAATGAGACTCGTAGGTAAGATAATAATACTCACCTTCCTTTAAGAAAATACATGAAGATGTAACCAAGTGATTCTAAGTCATCCCTTCGGCTTTGTTCTGTAAGATAGGAAACAATAAAGGTATTAGTATATAAGGACCAGTGTGTGGAGCATTACAACATCAAAAGGCTAAAGTGAGTATATCACAGGCTTACCAATTCCCAAGTGAGTATTCATACTAGCGTATCTTGCAGTTCCAGTGAGATTCTTATTTTCTCTACAAGATAGAAAATGATGGGTTTATTTAAGACCGTAAGTAGGAAGAAGAAAGGTAGAGTGATTACAGTTCGATCGGCTCACCTGTAAGGAATGTGCTGATGAGTAGTGTTATCTCTGTACTTCTTAGCAAGACCAAAGTCGATGATGTATACCTTTAGAAACAAAAGTGAGTCATAATAACTTTGAAAGTAAACTGAAAAGAGAAACAAACAAATAATGTGAAAGGAAACCTGGTTTGCACGTCTTCCTAAACCCATGAGGAAATTATCTGGCTTGAGGTCTCGGTGAAGGAAAGATTTAGAATGAAAATACTCAACACGGGTTATCTAAATATCAAAAACAGAGTTAATCACTACACAAGTCTCTAAAGGAAAAAGAGTTACATAAAGGACAAGAGAGAGAGAGGTGTACCATTTGATCAGCAAGCATGAGGACTGACTTGAGAGAAAGTTTTCTGCTGCAGAAATTGAACAAGTCTTCAAGACTAGGCCCAAGTAAATCAATTACCAAAACATTGTACTCGCCTTCAACACCAAACCACTTGACACTTGGAACACCAGCTGCCAATAAGTAAAGATTCATGAGAGAATGAGACATGGCTTTAAAAGAGTAAAATGGATTATTTAAAAAAACAGAGAATCAGGAGAAGAGTGATTACTTCCTCCCTGTAGAAGTCTGTATAACTTTGATTCATAAAGAAGCTGTGGATGCTTTGTCTTTGCATTTTCCTGCAAAAATTAAAGAAATAATAACACTGAGTATTTCATCAAAGAGCATACATTGTACAGAAATATGAAAGAAACTTTGAGAAATAATTGAAGATTAAACTCATGTCATTTGTGTTCAAAAAAAAAAAAAAAAAAAAAAAACTCATGTCATTTATATAGTTAACAACATACATTGTCACCTTCACATGATGCTAACAATACACACACACAAGAAAAAAAAGAACTCACAAGCTTGATGGCGACTTCTTCATGTGTTTGAATATGAGTACCTAAAGAAAACCACAATATTTATTGACAAACATGTCAAAAAAAAAAACATGTTGAATTGAAACAAAGGGTAGAGTAAAAGAGGAACCGAGATAGATCTCTCCAAAAGAACCGCTTCCTATTTTTCGTCCGAGCCGAAACTTGTTTCCAACACGAGCCTCCATTGATGCCAAAGCTCTAAGCTTTAATTTGATAATCTCAACCCCAACTCCAAAAGGGGAAACTTTGTCCTCTATCCAAAATAAAAATGTATACTTTAAGAAAACCCTTTGATCCAATGGGAATCAGCAGCACAAACCCATAATCATCTCCTTGAAAGAAACAAGGGAAGATCCAAAATATTTGAAATTAGGGTTGCAACACCCACATAGAATGTAGATTGTCTCCTTGTTCTTTTTTATCTCTCTCTCTCTCTCTCTCTCTTCACGGGAACTGGGGAAAACGAGGATAAAAGGAAGGAATGTGTTGTTGTTTCTCAATGTTTTGAGTCTTTTCCTTTTCTCTTGTCTTCCCTGTTTTGTCTGACTACACGGTTCAAAATTACCCCAGTTTTATTTAACCGGAAAACCGGTTAAATAATGCTCTGTTAAGCACTGGCTATAATCAGACGATACATTATTAATTCAATCGACACACTAACTCATACAAGTAACGTATGATGTATGTCGGTTCTTTCATTTTTTCGGTTTACTTGGGTATTTGAACGTACATCACGCGTACTCTTTTTTTTTTTTTAAAGAGTTAAATCATTCGGATTGGCTACGCGAGATAAATGGGTGACCAAGCGTGAGAGCTACGGTCACGTTGGGTGAGCGGTAAAGGTCGTTTGCCACGTCACTTACGTTCTTCTTAGATTATTTAAAGAGTCAATGATCAACGTAATCCCCACGTGATTCACTTTCTTTTTTCTTTTTCATTTTCCATCATTTTCATCAACCGAGACGTTTCTACAAAGAGCATTTTTCTCTTTATTTTGACTATGCTGGTCTGAGATTAAATAGATGTGAAGTGGTCGGTCGAATTTAATAACTGTTTCCGAGGAGCAAACAATCCACAATACCTTAACATGTGCTACTACTGATTTCAATTTATTGAATGTGTAACTGTTGAAGTACACGAGAAAATCGTTCATAATAATTTAAAACCTTTTTTCGTTCAGCTTTCTATATTTTGACTATATTCTTAGTCATGTTTTATGTGATTAATTACATTATAATCATTTGAACACAAACCATGCAAACCAATGGATTTTATGTACAACAAACAATTCAAATCAATGCGGAGCGGCAATAAAGAAGGCGATAACCTCCAACCGCATCTCGATCAAGTTTTCATAGTCATTGGTGTTTTGGTACACATGATTTGATGCAAGGGCGGAGTGAGAAAAAAGTTTTATAGGGGGCATAGTAAAAAATGTTCGTAAAACTATGGATAGATTTGTTTAAAATAGGGGGCATATTTAAGATTAGTCAATGTTTTACATGAAATTTTTAAAATGAGTTGGGGGCAGATGCCCCCCTTTTACTTCATGTGGCTCCCCCCACTGATTTGATTATTAGATCGTTGGATTTGTATGTCCTTTGTTACGGTTCTTATTTACTACATCCGTTTCACTTTACTTATCGTTTTAAGTTTTTGCACACATATTAAAAAAACATTTTATTTTATATATTTTCTAGATAAAAAATACAATTACCTATACACCTAACCATATTTCAATCAACATATAAAGTTAATAAATTTTGTATTGAAATTATAAAACGACACTTATTTTGAAACAAAAAAAATTTATACAACGACAAATAAACTGAAGTGTAGTAGTTTAAGAGTTTGAAAAAATCTAACCGTTCTACTTTCCAAAGAACAATCTTAGACACTGTCGAGGAGAAGACAAAACATATGGAGAGTTCATGGGGCCATCACAAACCTCCACTTTTTTGGCATTTTCAAAAAAGGAAATACGGTTACGATTCATTCTCAACATCATGCTAACATTGCTAAGTGTATCTTGGAGTTTTATCGAAAAACATTAGTCGGTAAAAAGTATATGAAGAAAGGGCATGATATATTTCATCTGTTATTATAAAAAAAAATCAAAATAATAACTTAGCTACTTCCCATTTTTTCATTAAAATTTTCCTTCTTTTTTAAAATTTGTTTTAACTCTTGTATTGGAAATGTTTTTGTTTTTGTATCTTAGAAACTTCTATTGATATTAATATATTCAATTTGCTGGAAAACAATTATTGAACAAAAATCATGATAGTAAAATGGATTTTAAAAAGTAAATAAGAAGGTTACATGTTATCTAACTGTAAAATTAAACTATTTGAACTCTTAGTGGTAATTAAAGAATCACCCAAGATCAGGGGAGAAAAAACTTGAATAATATCAGCTAAAAAGAAAAAAGAAGTTGTAAAACTAGTTCTTTGGACTTGGAAGACCCATGCAAAATAGCCTAGGAGAGACACGAATCTTTGGGCTGGGCCTTGGTGAAGGTATGGGACCAAATAGTCCCATCGTCATGTTAACCACACGAGGAGAAAGGTTAACTTGCTCAAGCGCTCGTGTCTGCAGGTCCATAGGGTAGTCCCGCACACACCCGATCCTAGGTCCATTCCCTGTACTCCACTTGCATGGGAAGCGTTTCTGTTCCCTGAAGTCATCCACCTCCTCCGCCACCACCGCATTAACCGTGATGGCCTTAGTTTCATCTCGACCGTTAGATATCGACGGCTTAGTGCTTCCATCATTGGAGACCATATGATTATCATCATCAATCGCATTCAACTGAAAACAAAATGTAACCATCAATAAACTATATAGTTAAGCTATAGTTTTGACTGTAACCATCATATGATGAGACTTTTAAACAAATTATGTAACGAGAGCCGACCATAAAATTTTGGTGTGGGGGGGGGGGGGGGTATATGTGATTTATTTAAAAAAGATTTCAACTAAATCTTCTTTTTTTTTACAAATTTGAGAACCTAAGGTTTGTGTCTATATAATTTATTTTTAAAAATTTTGGGCAGTAAAGCCAATGTTTTATTCGGTTTTGTCCATGACAGGCCATGTATGTAACCATCAAAAAACTATGTAAAATGTAACCAATGAGACTATCATATTTTAATATTATAACTACCTTGACGTTGGTGAGATCCACATGATTTTCTCTTAAGAAGTCGATGAATTCTCGAAAATTCTCTTCTGTTGGGAGATAATGACCACTATACGGCCACACAGCTTCTAAAACTCCGTCGTGTGAGACAATTCTACCGGCGGCAATAATGGCAGCGCCGGAGAGAAAACTTGAATGCTGAAACTGACCTTTTTGTTTTTCACCAATGTACAATTTTCTTGCCGTGCTCAACACGAAGATCCATTTGGTTCCTTCGGTTGTCTCAATGAAGTTCTTTTTTAGTCGGTTGACTAGTCTCCCTCCTTCCACTACAACTTCGTACGTTTGTCTCTCTTTCTATTAATAGAATCGAATCAAACCATGATTAAAATCAGACTTGAGTAGTTGGTAACCGGAATTAACCGAGTAAAAAATGAATACATACCGGACCAAGGTAAGTAATGCATTGGCGTTGGAGAAGAGTTCTTGGACACTTGGCCAGATTGACTTCTTTGCCATCTCCAATGTCTAACCTTTAGAACCATTCAGAAGATTTGACATAGAATCAGCTCAACTAAATTGAGTTTAAAAAAAAAACGAAATAAATATTTGACTAAGTTTGTGTTAAATTTACCAGAAGAAAAATGGTTGAGTACTTTCGCTTTCTGACCAGACATCATAGTATAAGTGTAAATTATGTCCGTACCTATGACGTGGGTCAATCTATATAAAAATGAAATAAACAAAACATTATTTTATATCAAAGAAATAATATCCAAATAATAAAGTAAATTAAATAAAGCCAAAACTTACGGCTTCTAACCAATGTCGCAGTGCTAGTTTCTGGGCTTTATCATCTTTCAATAACCCCTTCCCTACCTATATAATCCATACTATCCATCAAATTATTATATGATAATGTGTGATATTATTAACTGCTTATGATAAAATAAAAAGTTCATTTATATGTCCACTTTCAGAGTAAATTACCTTTGCTGCTTTTGTTCCAGCTCTTGCCCACCTCGACGCAGCCGACTCTGGTTTTTGGTTGGTTCGGTTCGGTTCTGACGCTGCCAATTCCAATTCTTTCCACCTAAACCAAGCACATATAATTTCATATCACATAGAACTTGTCAAAGTTATTTTCTATTATAATATTTCTTTTTGTATAAAAACTTTAGTCAGAATGGAAAATTGTCAATGCAAATGCTTTCAACTTTTAAGCATTTTTCTAATAAAATTTGGATTGACGATGCATTATTTCATAAAATATTTATAACCTTGACGTACCATAACTCTTCAACAACAACGGCACAGTCAGCGAGATTTCGACGCGTTCGATAACTCTTGTAAACCTTTTGTAACGTAACTGCGGCAGCGTCAAGCTCCGTCGACGGTCTTGGAGACCAAAACGGCATCGGTGCAGGTACACTTAACGCCGTTAGATTCCCCATTTTACCCTTGTTCCTTCGTTTCAGAGGCGAGCCTCTTTCTTCTTCTTCTTCCTCTTCTCTGTTCTCCACCTGGACTAGACTCGTGAACGAGAGACTCCTCTCAAGAACCATGTTATCTGGTTTAGGACCCTTCAAGTTTATACCTTTTCTCGTTTTGACCCCAACATTCTCTTCTTTGTATTTGTTCCCCTGATCGACCAAATCTTTGAAGGATAGAGTCTTCTCAAGATACATGTTAACTGGGTTAGTAAGAACTCTCGGTGTTTCACACTCTTTTGAATCTTTCTTGAAACTGTTGTCCCTTTGTAAGTATCCAAAAGATAAAGCCATTATAAAGCTACCTGTAAAATTTAGAAGTAATGATTCAGACAAGAAATGAAACTAGTTTCTGTTGGAACCCAAAGATTGAGGAAGATCACTTACACTGTTACGATCTTGAGAAGTTTCGTGGAATGTTGTTAATAGAGAGACCTATTAAAGACAAAAGAAGAACTCTGTTTTTGGCTATGTCTCTTCTTTTGCTCATCTGTCGTCTATATATAAGTTTTATTAAAATGTTTATTAAATTAATGATAAATGAAATATGACGTAATTATTAGATTTTCTGGGATTGGACCTTAGGATACGCAGAGGAGATTTTTCGAAGTCTTAATTCAAAGGTTTTACATTTTCCTCATAACTTAAAAACCTAATAAATCAAACCAACCACACGAGCTCTTTGATTTTCAATGTAACATAAAAATAGATGACCGGATCATCGTGGCCCAATGGTAAAGAGGGGCGTCTATCCGTGGGCATTCCTTCCCCTTGGGGATTAGTCTGGGTCTTCTGGACCTGGGATACCCCCAGGTTAAAAAAAAAAAAAAAAAAAAAAACATAAAAATAGATACTAGCGTGTGGGGCATCTTTGAATGCGTCCTCATGTTGGTTAGATCATCGTACTCACAATTTATCTTCTTCATTTTTTTTTTTTATCATCGTACTCATTATTTTTGTTTGAAGTTGTATACATTATATTATACATACTCACATGTGTGACCGTATGTTATATACGCAAGGCGTTACGTATCCAGCC
The DNA here is from genome assembly GCA_905132765.1 of Moricandia arvensis. Classification (NCBI taxonomy): domain Eukaryota; kingdom Viridiplantae; phylum Streptophyta; class Magnoliopsida; order Brassicales; family Brassicaceae; genus Moricandia; species Moricandia arvensis. The sequence continues at coordinate 49,069 of CAJHQP010003726.1, read as the reverse complement.
TGTGGGAGGCATCTTTGAATACTTGGTCAGTTTGATTGTATAAATGTACTCACAACTTATATAAACTATTGGTAATTCATTAAGTCTGTAAAAAAACTATTTGATAATGTTGTTAGAAGTTGTATACATTCTCTATAGATTATTGCATATGTGATATACGCAGGGCGTTACGTATGACTCGTGGCATCTTTGAATACGTCGTTCTTGGTTATACAATCTTAGCGTCCTCACAAGTTATATCTATTTCAGAATTTTGTGGTCCGATCATTAAGTACCTATTAATTATTTTATTTTTATTTTCGGTCAAAGGATTTGTTTAAATTTCTATTTTGGATAAACAGTATTAAATATCCTTGGTTTGTGTGCGTTTTTTAGGTTCAAACACTATCAAATCTACAAAGAGAGTGTCTAGTAGATACTCCAAAAATTCTACAAAAAAGAAATAGAACATTGTAATTTTTGCTATCATCTCAATACTTAGACACATTTATGTTGTAGATAACTGGATGCAACTGTGAGATAAAATAATCAAGTTGAACTATTCTCATATGACCTACTGAGCTGATTATATTTGAAGATTAGACTTTTTATTTTATTCTACTACCGACGTGATGGTAACAAAATCTATCGATGAAGCAGGTGTTCATAAGTTATGTTGTACATTTGTTACAATTGATTCGACTGATTATAACGTACTTGGTTATTCTACTTTTCGAGATATGACTTTATAATGTTGACCAAAAAGAGATATGACTGTTTCTAAAAGATTAATTAATAATCTAATAATATACAGATTCAATATCCAAAAGAATTGTTGCAAAGTTGTATTCGTTTCTTATTTCATCCTATAGGGCCATAGGCTATAGTGATGCTATACAGTAGTACTATAATGTATGTAACACAACAATTCAACTTTATTTCAATTATATAATGTCTCGAAACCATTGGATCATACATTTTAACTAGTAAAAGAAATTGTAACATTTCGGTGTTTATAGTGTACGTAGAAATGTTTAAGAGAATTAATTTTATTATATATATTATTAGACTGCACTTATCTTTTTTGGACACACATCCAAAAATAATTTTAGAGTTAAGCGTGTTTAATTTTGAATAGTAGAAGAATGAGTGATTTATCTAAAAGTGATTTGTGATATCGTGCGAGTGAAGTCAAAATACGGAAAAAAGTCATGTGGTGATTGTAGATTCAATAAACAAAACTTTACAGTTTTTCAAAACTTAAAGCATCGCCGTTATGTTGCATGGAATGGGATTTACGGGCCGAGAGAACATGTGTGGGGGGTTCATTAGTCGTAAACTATTAGGACGTTCAAATGGTATCAAAATCAAATCCAGATGAGTGAGAGATCATGTTAGGGAGCACACTAATATGGGTAACGATTATGGGGCGCGATGAGGACATTGCGTTCTGCGAAAGAGGGTGAATTGTAACATCCAGTTTGTGGTATATATGGAAATGTTTAAAAGAACTGATTTGTCTATTTTTTTTTGGAACACTGATTTGTCTATTTATATCACCAAAATAGACTTATATTTTCAGTCACACATCCAGAAAAAAACTCTAAAGTTAAGTCCGAAGTAATGGAATGATATGTTATATATCGGAAAGTGATACGCGATATCGAGCGAACGAAACTAAAGCATAAAGAAAAGTCATGTGATGATTATAGGATAAGTAAACAAGATTTTTGAGCTTTCAAACAAAATTAACGCATTGTCTATTACACAAAATAGGTCTTCGCACATATGAGGCCTATTAATTGTGGGTAGTCGGAGGATACAGTAACCTTGCAAACCGTTTCTCAAAAAACAAAACTAGTAAACGAAACCGTGTAACGTAATGCATGTCTTCGTGTAGCCTCGTGGGGGCTAATTTCTCGTTCTTTTGGTTAGGGAATTTCACACAGTGTGGGGGCACTAAGCATATACAATAGCTATATATATAATACAACTTTAAATAATATGATTACGGACTTACGATTATGATGGTGCAAAACCAATATGAAAAAGTACATTATAAACTTATAATGAATTGATTTCAGTGGCCCAGCAATCTTTATAAATTTAATATATAACACTACTATTGTACATTAATACAATTAATATTACTACTGATTTATGACTGTCAAAGAAAGCAACTATATGTCCATATCATGAATGTGATAAAGACAACGAGAGAGCACCAAAACCGGTTCGGGGTCGTAAGGTGTAAATGCATAGTCAACCAGTTCCGGTCAAGTCCCTTGGCTTTCCAAAAAGAATTTCTTCTTGTTAATTTTCTACTAAATTGGACAGCGTCCGTGTTATTTAGTTCAAAGTTGTTGGTCTATTCATATCACTTGTTCACCTTTTACACGACACAAATCAATTTTTGTTTTAATATATGTAATAATTATCATATACTATTACGTTAATACAAACAAAATTAACATTTTTCTTTAATGGGTGTTATTTGATGTTGAAGTGTACCTTTACTCAAAAATATTTAATCATTATGCGAATACCGCAATCGTGAAAAAGGTTTTTAGTAACAAAACAGTTGAACTCGTAGTCCAGTGGTACTTGTCCCGAGTTGGGGGCTCAAACTAGGAGGTTAACTGTTCGATTCGTGGGGAGGAGGAGGCGTACCCAAGACCCTATACAGTACATGCAAAGGCTGGCGCTGGGCATAGGTGGTGGGGCGTAAGCTCAACACCTGGTTAATAAAAAAAAAAAAAAAAAACAGTTGAACTATTATTGATCTTTGCAGTTATTGTAAGTGCCACAATTTTTCATTTTTGTTCAAATTAAACTAGTTAGGCTGACTCAATAGTTTTATGGTTCCTAGGAAATTTTTAGCCCTTAACTTTAATATTTATTTAAAGTTCATAATAAATATTTTTCAAAAAATTATAATGTAACTTTTTTATAAAATTTGGGTTGAAAACAAAAATATGTTACATAAAGTGTTTTAAAATCTTTTTATTAATTCTTTTCTAACAATATATATATATATATATATATGGGGAATTTTCAAAAATACCACTTTTCTTGTATCACTTTTCATTTTTACATTCATTAAAGAGACATTTTAAAAAATATCACTTTTTAAGGGGCAATTTTTTTAAAATTAATTAGAATCCTAAATTTTAAATTCCTAAGCCCTACCCCCACCCTACACCACCACTTAACTCTAAACCCTAAGTCTTAGATTAATTAACCCAAGGGTTATAAGTGTGTTTTTCTCTCTTAAAAATCAAGGGTAAAAGTGATTAAGGTATTTTTGAAAAGTGGTACAAGAAAAGTGGTATTTTTGGCAATTTCCTTATATATATATATTAAAAATATTCGGATCATCTATACTATTATTTGCGAAGTGATTTTTCGCAACGGAGTTCTCCCTTTAAAAGTTAGAGCGGTTAATATCGTTTATGTTCTTAATGAATAAAATATATAAATTCTAAAAAATTAAAAACAAATTTAAAATATTTTTATCAGATAAATGATTAAAACTAATAATGATAAAAATTATTCAAAATCTGAAAATTATTTAAAATAAAAAGATAATTCTGATATATATTGTATTGTTATCCATAAACTCTTTTAATAAAAATTATAAATTAAAATAAAAATAAAAAACAGAAAACACATAACTAAATATTAATAAGTAAAATTATTAATTTTATATAATTGAGTGATTACTAAGATTGATTTATTAATAATGAATATAATATACATAAGATTTTTTACATAAAAAAATTCAAATAGAAATATAAATAATAATTTATCTTTATAATTTTTAAATTAGTAAAGTATATATTGATAAGTAATTTATAAAATGTTTATGCAGCGAACGAACCACCTAGTTAACTATTAAAATATGGAAGAATAGGGAATTGAATCGTCGTACCATTTGTCTCTCATCTAAACCGGCACTAAAGTAGCTTCAGAATTTTATAAAAGAATATGTTAGTTTTAACTGGTTGAGTTACCAATACTTGATTTAATTATGTGCACCTTCGCTCTGCACCTTTGCAACTTTATAACATTATTTGATTTAGTTGTATGCTGAGAAGACTACTCGAGGCGTAACAAAAGGGTTTGGAATATAACTTTATGCCAACTTATTTACCAAGTAAAACACCATCCAAGTTATGGATTATAACTTACAACATTGGTCAACAAGTAAGACCGTAATTACGTGTATTTTGATTTGAATATTCTTGTTTACTTATTCTGTTGTTGAGAATTTAAAGGTCTCGCATTGGTGAAAAAGAAAAACTACATAATGCGTTAGCGTGAATTCTAAAGTATCCTAAACATATTCCTCTATAATGAACTATGTAATAATTCACATCTTCCACGGAATAAAATGTTTTACAAAAACTATTTATTGAATAAATATTTTTTTTAAAAATATTATTTTGAATATCTAAAATATATTTTAGTGATTTGATCAAATTAAAATATAAAAATATTTAGTTGATAAATATATATATTTCTAAAATTCCTAAATTAAATATTTATATAGTTTATTAAGTATATAATTTAATTTAAATGATATAATATATATTTATTTTAATTTAATGAGCTTTTATGACTATCTGTATTTTGTTATAACAAAAAAATCAAACCACTTATCACAAATTTTTTAATGTGTACTTTTAACAATCTTAATAATTTATATTCCTTTTAAAAAATTCAAATATAATATATATGAAAATATAAAAATTTAGTATGTGATTAATGTGATTTTGAATATCTAGAATATATTTTAGTGATTTGATCAAATTAAAATATAAAAATATTTTACTTGATATATATATATATATATATATATATATCTAAAATTCCTAAATTAAATATTTATATATTTTATTAAGTATATAATTTAATTTAAATGGTATAATATATATATTTATTTTAATTTGAATATATATATTAATGAGGTTTTATGACTATCTGTATTTTGTTATAACAAAAAAATCAAAACACTTATCACAAAATTTTTAATATGTACTTTTAACAGTTTTAGTAATTTATATTCGTTTTAAAAAATTCAAAATATAATATATATGAAATATAAAAATTTAATATTTTATTAATGTAATTTTATTTTTTTCAATAATATAAAATTAAACAAAAAGAATAGAAAATACAAAAATTGTTGCCAAATATTTTTTATTCAAATTTCTTTTTTAATCGTATTTGGTAGTTATGTAGCTTTTATTTAAAGAAATAATTGAAATATTTTTTGTAGATTATTAATTAACTTTATAGTTAGTTCAATGAGAAATATATATATATATATATATATATATATATATTTATATGTTTAGATAGGTCAATCTAATTATTTCAAAATTATAAAATCATTTTAATAATGATGACAAAAAAGTCATTTTAATAGCATATATAATATCTCATATATTATAGTGTTTCTCCATAATATATAAAGGCTATGGACAAAGTGGGTTCTTGGATAATTTAATAAAACATGGATTTACCACAAAAAAAAACTTATTATATAGGTATATACCTCTAAAATTATAATTTTTTATTATTATTAAAATTCTTTAAAAATGGTTCAAGTTCCCCCTTGAAATCTCAGATCCAAACCCAGGTTATGCAAAACATCAGTCAGCCACATTTTGCGATATCGAATTCATATTATGTGGTTGTTTGTTCTATATTATTACATATGATAAAATTCGTCTCTGCTGGTCACATTTCTCAATATCGATTTCATACTGTTGAGTAAATTATATTGTAAGATCATTCTTACTCTTTTGTATGGGCTTGACCCAGAAGGCCAGAACCAAGAGGTCAAAGTTTGAATTTAAATCTTTGAAATTTAGAGACATGTGCAACTTAGCCTTCGAGTTAGGGATAGATTGACAATTGATTAGGGCTAACTACATAATTACGAAACAAGTTACAAATTAGAATTTCAATCTTATCCATCGAAATTTTGTAGTTTTGTATATAAGATCAGTCCGATATGCTCATTTTTACATGTTGATAGTTACCAACTTACCATATGTAACTTGAGCAGAAGGTTAAAAATTTGTTTGGATATGATTAAGAAAAATCATAATTTATTTTGAGCTGATGTTGTTTTTAGCATACAAAAAACCATAAGTACTAAATCTGAAACACTTTTGAGCCTAGTTCATCGAAAGCCGACTAGTTAAGAAAAAATATCAAAAATACCACATTTATATTACCACTTTTCATGTTTACCTTAATCACTTTTATCTTCATTATTAAAATAAAAAAATATACTTATAATTATATGGTTAATTAATCTAAGATTTAGTGTTAGAGTTGAGGGGTGTGGTAGGATTTTAAATGTGAAATATTTTTTAAAAAAAAGTTATTTGTGAAAATATTTTTTTAGTAAAAATAAAAATAGATAATAATATTAATAATGTGGTAAACATAAAAAATTTCCCATTAATTAATCTGTTTCTTGTAAAAATATACTTGTACTTGAGCTGTTCATTTCAGCTTGTTTCTTAGGATTATTTACAAATCCGCCAGCTTATGGCTCTTGCTTTTTTTTGGGCCTTTGTATCCGAGAATTTGTCAAACTCAACCGTTTTAGTTATTAACTTTGGTGTAAAACTCTGATTAGATCTTTAATCTATAAATTGATTTTCAAATATGATTTTTTACTCATAGACATGATTTACTCGTGAGTAAGTTCACATAGGTAGACAGTGTCCGATTGTGGAATTTGTTTTTCATAAAAAAAAACATCTTATTGATTAGACTAAAACTGAGAGGTTACATAGTCTTTCAAAAATATAAGGATGAACAAGGTGAAGTATACAACTTAAAAAGAAACAAGCATGAAAAGTAGCCTATGGTCAACCCAAAAACAAGCATGTAAAGCAGCCTCATTAAAACATTCTTCTGTACGAAATGTTTTTTTTTTTGCTAAAAGTTCTGTACGAAATGTTGCTACAACAGGCAAACAAACAAGAGCAAAAGATACAATAGAAAGAGGCAATCATTACACGAACAATACAAAACGAAGAGAAGTCCTTTGAACTCGACGTCTATGTTGCTAAGAAGAGTAAAGATACCATTAGAAACTAGGAAGCACACACGATGCTTCAATGTTCGATATTGAAACCAACGATGCCATAAAGTCACGTGGATAATATGGGAACCTTCGAGCAAAACCATGAAAACACAGCCTACCTCGATCATAAGAATAATTCACAAGGGTCAAAATAATCAAAATGTTTCACACTCTTATACCTCCTATGATTAATTAATATAGATTTTTTTTTGTCATATGTGGATTTCACTTAAACAAAGAGAATAATAGTTCGTTACAAACACTCAATCCATTCTATCCTAGAAAAGAAAAAGATTGATCAGCAAAAGAAGACTAGTAAAATCCTGAAGGAAACTAAAGCCGGATAGGAACCGGAGCCAAGAGCTGGACATTCCCAAAATCATTAACCAAACATGCATAAACATACAGTAACACACCTTCACTAAGCAACACATTATAAACCAAAGCCAATCAATTCCGTCATTGCAGCTAAGCGTAAAGGAGCCATCCTCATAGAACTTTAAAGAAGGCGGAAGCTAGGACTAGGATCAAGACCGAAGAAACGACTTCAATAGAGGACCAACCAATAATGTTCCAACCCGAAGCTTGAGCGATATCAAAGAAGAGCATCCAAACCCATGGTATTGAAGAGAACCCCTTACCCAAACCGGAACCATTCCAAAGGAGGAATAAGGCGCTGTAGAGAACCTCTTCAACCATTGAAGGAAAGAGCAACGAGTACGAAAAGCCGGTGATACGAACCAAGATGACAAGGGTAAGAAATTAAGAATCCAAAGCTGACAAAGAAAGGAGAGAACAAAAGAACCAAATACACCAAGGATATACGACAAGGACCACGGGGTCAAGACTTGAACCAGTACTCGTCGCTAACTAAGAACAACAGAGAGTCTTACACCACAACAACGAGAGGCAGCCAGTGCTGTCTCAAATAATTTATGAGTCCTGTTCAAGAAAACATTAACGATATATTCAACAATGTAATAGAATAGTTTTAAAGATTTATAGTTCTATATATATATATATATTGACATCATTTTTTTTTTGAAATTATAATCTCTAAATTCAGTATTATATCTAAAAATTTAAAGTTTTAAATCATAAGTTATATATTTAATTTCAATTTTTCTTTATTTTTAGATTTTGGCTCGGTTCAACCGCTCCACATGATCATGCTATTAGACGGCCCTGAAAGCAACACCCAAGAGACCATAAAAAGAACGAATCAAGTACCAAAATCCACTCATATAGGATAAAGGAATGAGATTTATACTAGTGAAGGAGAAAAAGACAAGACCAAGCTGAGGAAACCTTCGACTAACCGAATTGGAAGGGTTAGAAATTAATTGATGAAATCGCTGACCCACAATGAATAACTGAGAACACTTCAACAAATCCGATGGAAGAATCAACACCCCACATCAGAGCCGGCTTAGACTGCACCGCGCACCAGAAAAAGATTCGGATCTGTTCAAACAAACAAGCACACCTCCAAGACTACGAGGAAACCAAACCACCTCTCAATACCATCCCAAAAACGTCGAGCCTCAGAACTACCAGAGGAACCTACTACAAGACACTGCAGACCCTCTCACGGCACCGACGAGACTCGTCAAAAGCCAGGGAGGGCAAGCCATAAATCTCCTTTTTCTCTTTCTCACGCAGCAGCTAGTTTTTTTAAACTAATATAGACTTAGAATTTAAATTAAGTGGTGAGGGTTTAAGGAGGGAAGTTTAGGATTTTAAAATATAAATAAATAATTACTTTTAATAAATATAGTTTCAAAAAAATAATTTTTTGAAAGTTTTGGAAAAAATAATAAAAAGTTCAAATTTAAAAATGTATAATTCGAAAATTATATAAAAAAACTTTTATTTTTTGTTATGTATTATTTATACTTATATATCTATAAAGTAAGGGTAAAATAGGTTTTTATTTTTAATGAATTTATTTAAGTCTTTTTGGTCTTTATGTGTTCTTTTAGTGAAAAGAACTACTTTACAGTTTTTGAAAAAATTTCCCAAAAGAATTTGTATACATGAATAAAGTTTAGCTTAACAAAAGAGCCAATCCCATTCATAAGAGTTAGAGTAGAGGAATCCAAGAGTCTCTAAGATTGGAAACATACCAGATTCAGCCACTCGAAAAACTAGGATGGAAGATAATTGGAGTATATGGAAGAAGTCGGGCACCGACTGAAGTCGAAAATTGCAGTCACGTAAGTTTTATGGTATTTTGATTAAGTTATTAGAGTCAAATAAGATCTTTTGAGATCAAGGAGTAGTTGCAGGTTTTTAAGAACTTAAGTTGGTCATAAGATCATATATAAGACCATACATTTTGTTCTGTTTTTTTTGTATCGCTTTTTACATTTTCTTAGTTTATAAAGCATTATTCAGTTTGGTTCTTGATCTTATTGTTAATAAGTGGTATCAGAGCCAGCAATCAAAATTGATAAAGAAAAAGGCTACTGAGTTAATAAAGAAGGATGAGTGATAAGGAGTTCAACATACCAAAGTTTGATGGGGATTATGAGTATTGGGCGATGCTCATGGAGAACCTGTTGATATCCAAGGAGTGGTGGTATCTCGTTGAAGCTGGTGTCACACAGACAGAGAGAAATGTGATACTGATTGGGGCACAACGCACAGAGATAGCGGAACAAAAGCTTAAAGACATGAAGGTGAAGAACTATCTATTTTTGTCTATCAACAAAACAATATTGAAGACTATTGTGAAAAAGGACACATCGAAGGACATGTGAGAATCAATGAAGAGTAAGTTTCAGGGAAACAAAAGGGTGCAAAGCTCTCAGTTGCAGAGAATGCATAGGAACTTTGAGGTTCTAGAGATGAAGGAGGAAAACTCTATTACAGAGTACTTCTCTAGAGTAATGGTGGTGGCCAATGATATGAGAAACTTGGGAGAAGATATACCAGATGCAAAGGTAGTGGAGAAGATATTTCGCACGTTGGTGGCGAAATTTACCTATGTGGTATGTGCGATAGTGGAGTCAAAACACAATACTGAAATGTCAGTGGGTGAGTTACAAAGCTCACTACTAGTTCATGAACAAAATTTGACCAAACACATCAGAGAGGATCACGCTCTGTAAATGGAAGGAGGTAAAAGAAGAGGAGGATACTTTAGTGGATACCAAAGGCGTGGAGGATACAGAGGAAGAGGAGGTCGAGCCAGAGGACAATCAAGCTTCAACAAGGACAACATCAAGTGTTGTGAGTGTCACAAGATTGGGCACTTTAAGAATGAATGTCCTAGTTGGGAGAAGAATGTAAATTACGCAAAGCTAGAGGAAGGCTTGTTGTTGATGGCTCAGACGAATGGGGTTAAGAACGAAGAAAAACATGTGAGGTATCTCGACTCAGGATTCAGAAACCATATGTGTGGTGTTAAGGAGTGGTTTTTCACCTTTGACACTTCATTTCACCAACATTTAAGCTGGGAGACAACAGAAGAATTGAAGTACATGGGAAAGGAAATTTGAGGCTGGAAATCAATGATTTTGTACAAGTTATCACCTCTATTTACTTTGTACCAGGACTCAAAAACAATCTCATGAGTGTTGGACGTCTAGCACAAGCAACAGAGAAGACTAATTATGAGATCTACAATGTCCAGAAACATGGTGTTAGTGATCCTAGCAAAGATAAAAGAGCCAAAGATGGAGTTGGACGCAAACAACTGCTTAGCTCAATAGAGGATACTGACGAAGTATGGCATTGCAGGTTTGGGCATCTAAGTCACAATAACTTGGTGATACTTGCGGATAAAGAAATGGTGAGAGGCTTACCAAAGATCAAAGTTTCAGAGGCTGTCTGCGAAACTTGTATGAAGGGTAAGCAAATCCGCACCAACATTCCAAAATATAGTGTGTGGAAGGCAAGCCAAGTTCTAGAGCTGGTACACACTGATATATCTGGTCCAATAGCTCATGTTTCTGAGAGTGAAAAAGATACGTTATCAACTTCATTAAAGACTACAGCCGCAAGTGTTGGAGCTTCTTTTGAAGGAGAAATCTGAAGCTTTCAAGACATTTAAGGACTTCAAAATAGCAGCAGAAAGAGAAAATGGAGAGATGCTGGTATGTTTGAGGTCTGATAGGGGTGGGAAATTCAACTCTAAAGACTTCCAGGACTACTGCGTAGAGAAGGGGATCAAACGCCAACTTACAACTGCCTACACACCCCAAACGGTGTGGCAGAGAGAAAGAACATGAGTATCATGAATATGGTAAGGTGCATGTTGTTTGGAATGGGAGTGCCACTGAGATTCTGGCATGAAGCCGCACAATATGCAGTTCACATTCTCAACAGAAGTCCAGCAGCAATATTGGAGAATGTAACACCCGCTGAAAAATGGAGTAAGTTCAAACCCTCTGTGAAACATCTTAGAGTATTTGGCTGTGTTGGGTTTGCTTTGATGTCGTATGAGAGGTGCATCAAAATCGATGAGAAAAGCATCAGGTGCATCATGTTTGGTGTGAGAAAGTAATTCAAAGCTTACCGTCTTTATGATCCAGTACTTAAGAGGATCATAATCTCTAAGGATGAAATTTGATGAGACAAATGGATGGGACTGGGAAGAGCTTATGGGAGATAACATATTCATTGAAGTGGCTAAGGAAGACGTACAAGTGAATCCTAATCCTATCGAACCTGAAGAAGAGGTGGAGGAAGCAAGGAACAATGCTGTTGGAGAAGAAAATGAACAAGTTCCAAACACAACTGAGTTCCTACTTTAGTTTTGGTCGCTGGTCTTAGCAGGCATGAATCCAGAACCAGAAGAAACAAACAAAAGCTAGCATGGATGAAATATTATGAATGTGAGGGAATGGGTTTGAGAATGGAGGAAGACAGTGAAAAGATACTTGCTTTGTATATATCCGGAGATGATCCTGAAACCTTTGAAGAGGCAGTACGACACACCAAATGGAATACAACAATGGAAAAGGAGGTAAACTCGATAGAGGAGAATGATATGTGGGAACTTGCCAACTTACCAGAAGGATGGAAAGTAATTGGATTCAAGTGGGTATTTAAAACAAAGTTGAATGAGAAGGGGGAAGTGAACAAGTACAAAGCAAGATTGGTGGTTAAGGGGTTTCATAAGACACATGGTTTAGACTTTCACGAGGTGTTTGCTCCGATGGCGAGATGGGATACTATCAGACTGATTCTAGGAGTCTCAGCACAAAAGGGTAGGGAGGTGTACCAACTAGGTGTAGCAACCCAAGGGATTTTAGTCCAAAAACGAATGTGAGAAGGTTTACAATGTAAGAAGGGCCTCTATGGTTTGAGACAGGCCCCTAAAGCGTGGTATAGCAGGATCGAAAGGTACTTCATGAGAGAATGATTCACAAAGTGCTACTGCAAGCATACTTTATTTGTAAAGATGGAAAGAGATGACATACTGATAATGAGTCTATATGTTGATGATCTCATCTATACTAGTAGTTCTACTGATATGCTTGGTGGTTTCAAGGCGTCTATGATGAAATATTTCTCCATGACTGATTTAGGAAGAATGAAATAATTCTTGGGAGTAGAAGTAACACAAGATGAATCTGGAACTTTCATAAATCAGAAGAAATACGCTAAGGAGGTGCTGGGTCGCTTTGGTATGGAAGGATGTAATGCAGTAAGAGATCCCATTGTGCCTGGTTACAAGTTAACTAAGGAAGGTGGTGGAGCAATGGTAGACGCAACCATATTCAAACAGTTGGTGGGAATTCTGAGGTACTTAACAAGCTACGAGAAAATATCTAATCTACTATGTAAACCTTGTAAGCAGATACATGGAGGCTCCTAGGGAACAACACCTAGTAGCTGCAAAGACAATCCTAAGGTACATGCAAGGTACTACAGAGCATGGAATACAATATAAACGTGGAGGTGAAGGAAGGCTGGTTCGGTTCGTTGATAGTGACTATGCAGGAGATGAAGATGATAGGAAGAGAACATAAGGTTACATATTTTTGTATGGAGAAGGGGCTGTAGCATTGGCATCTAAGAAACAACCCGTTGTTACACTCTCTACAACTGAGGCCGAATATGTGTTTGCTGCAAACGGGGCATGTCAAGCAGTGTGGCTGAGAAATGTGCTTAAAGGAAATTGATGTGATCAGAAAGAAGAGACAATGCTTTTTTGCGACAACAACTCTACCATTAAGCTATCAAAGAACGCAATACTTCATGGTATGGGAAAACATATTCAAGTGAGGTACCACTTCCTTCGTGGGTTAGTAAATGATTGAAATGGAGTACTGTTCTACTGAAGAGCAACTTGCAGACATAATGAAAAAACCAGTGAAGCTTGAAGTGTTCGAGAAGTTAAGGGGTTACATGGAAGTTTGACTAAAGAATGAGTAAACTGGAAGATGGGCATATCTAGTTTAGAGGAGGAATTGAAGTCTAAAGTTGCAGTCACGTGAGTTATGTTTTCCGAGTATTATGGTATTTTGATTAGGTTGTTAAAGTCAAATAAGATCTTCTGAGATCAGGGAGTAGTTGCAGGTTTTTAGGAGTTTAAGTTGGTCATAAGGTCATATATAAGACCATACGTTATGTTCTGTTTTTTGTATCCTTTTTTTGTATTTTCTCAGTTTATAAATCAATACTCAGGTTGGTTTTTGATCCTATTGTTAACACTGACCAATCGAGAAGGCTGGATTTGGAAGGTCCAGAGGATCCGGTAAATCAGGTAACACAATAGATGATCTCTAGTTTCAGAAGTGGCCAACAACAGGGTCATAAGAAGAAGGGCTTTGGAATCTTCTAGGAAGCAAAGGAATGCGAGAGATGGCGAGATACAAGGAGTGATGGTGGAATTAAAAAAGAAACGCTGCGAAAGTGAAAGACAATGAAAATAATAACGACAAAGAAAAATATGAAGTTGGTTAAGTAATAAGGAGGAAGAAAGCAAGAGGAGCTATCAGCCGTGGAGTCGATGCTGGTGGCACCACTGAGTCGAAAATATCATGTGCGGTGGCTTTTCAATAGAGAGGTATAGTTTTATCTCTCTTTTTAAAAAGTTTTTTAGTGAATGCTATTGTACATTTAGTTTTTTTTTTTTAAACATGAAAATTCCCTTAAATAGTAACTAATTAAACGAAACTAAGCTTCACGCTAGCGGATTGGATGGGCGATATCAAACTTTAAATGAACAAGTTTGATATAATTTAATGTGATTGGATATTACAACATGGTAATCAAGCCGCATAATGCTCTAGCAAAGGAGTTTCATCATCAGTATTCAAGCTTTCTATCTCTCATTTTCATGTTTCAAAATTCTTAGTGCAAATCCTCCATAAGAATAACTCGGAACATTTGAAATAAATGATGAAAATTTTAAACGCTAAAAAGACAATATCATTGGTTGGTGAACCTAGAAATTCATCGTAGGAGTGAACCCAAGAATAAGTCGGTTATAAATTAAGAAACGAGTTGAAAATATTGATTAATTAGCATAAAAACTTTATTACTATGGGACCCGATATGTTGCTAATCCAGCTGGCTCTTACTGTTTTTATCAAATAAGAAAGAGAGACCAATTCTATGTTGCATTCACAAACTCCCCCTCGATCCTCTCAGTTTTTCTTCATCAAGAAAAGAAGATGACTGGTGCCAACACAGTTTCTGGTAGATTCTTCTCGATGTTTCTGTTCTTTTACAGTCATACAGTTTCGGTCAAATCTCGCTCTAACTTATTGATTCTTTGTTCTTATCAAATCCATGCGATGACTCTGTGTTTTTATTTATTATTGGATGAGTTAATGTAATGTTGAACAATACTGTGGACTAGTAGGTTTTTATATCTCATGTCGTATAAGTTTGGGTGTGTTTAGGTGATGAACATCGTCCGGACAAGAACATTGATCATGGTGACCTCGTTGTGAGCAAAGTCAAAGCACCAAACGTGTTTGAACGTGCCAAAGAGGAGTTCGATGCTGTTATTGGGGTCATTCATCAACACAAGAGTTCCAGGTTAGTTTTGTTACTCTCTGTCTAATGCTATGAAGAACAAATCATTTTATTTTTATTTTGCAATGCATTACAAGATTCTTTGCTTAACTGTTATATATCATGTGTCAGGAACGAAACTGATAAAATGGAATTCAAATCCGAGAATACAGGTTCGTTTTTGGTATCGTAGTTGTATCAAAATCGTTTTTAAGGGTTAGGGTAACGTAATAACCAAGTTTGTCTTGTTTATGAGTTTTTTTTTTTTTAAATAAATATATATTTAATTCCAACAAACGGGAATAATAGTTTCGATTACAAGGACCGGTTCGAACAAAATTACCCAAATCCGAAATTTCCTATCTAGTTTCGCTCAACCCATATCCCCGGCGCGTTCCACTAAATAGAATCCTACATCTTTGAGTATCGGTCACCGTTCTCAACCTTCGACGATGACCGTGAGGAGGAGAGATTCGCCTCGTTTCCTCGGTTGCCGGGGTCTCCTCACGTTGCATCTGGTGTAGCTAGTTTCCGATGAACTTACTAGTCTTGCAATCTATACTATCAATGAAGCGCAAGTGAAAACAGCGGAAATGAGACGACCAAATCTTACCAGAAGACCCAATCACTGAAGAAAAACTCCGCTACAACACCAAGGCCGCATACAACAAAGAGAACCACACGATCACCTCTGCATAATACGGCAAGCAAAAAGACGGGCACGGGAAGGAAACATCTTCTAAAACAGGGAAAGCTCCAAATAGATAGCAAACAGCACTACCAAAGAATCAAATGAACCCACGGCACTGGGATGCGCTGCAAAGCCGCGAGGAGTCACCGAGGAGAAGGTGGAAACAGACGACTAGCTGGAACCATCGAAACCCCGTCTCACGCTGACTCCGAGAACCGAAGTACAAGTATCAATATGCCGTTAAAGGCTGAACCGGTGACTACGGAACAACTGAACAATGAACCAAGAGCTGAGATATACACCGGGAAGACAAGTCGACACAACTTCACCGGTGAACCTGAAACTGAAGACGGCAGAGAGGATGAGAAAATGCCTCGGTGAAGCCATAGACGACTCCAACCGACACTGCAACACCGCATCACTCCACGGGCCACCACTGCTAACACCAACACACGCCGGCGTCGACAGCTGAGCACGTCCCCGAGCTAGACCAAGCCTCCAAAGCTTCCAAGGTGAAGACTGAAAGGGCATCGACGCTTCAAGACACCAGGAAGAGACGAATACCCACAAACCACCACCGCTCGAGCTACAAACCGGACAGGAGCAGCCACACGACTGCAGACCGGATCTGGAGCCCAAACCGCCCACTCGCCACCAACCCTACAAACGACTAAAGTGACCGAATGCAAAACCCTAAAAAGCCGAGCAGAACTACGCCGGAACCGGAGCTCCTTGCGCACGGAGACGAGAACGACGAGACTCCCGACACACAACCGCGAAGAAAACAAAGAGGGAGAGGAGACCGTGACGAAGCAAAGATCAAACGAGGATGACGGGAGAAAAGAGGCGCCTCCGGTGCCGGCACGCGCCCGGACGCGAGAGAGTTAGGCAGGAGAGAGAAAGCTTCTTTTTTTCAGTTTTATGTTTTTCCCTTGTTTATGAGTTTATGTATATGTATTCGTTCTTGATTCTTTTTCTTCACATGGTTTTGTACAGAAGATGGAAAGAAGAAACCGAATATGATAAGAAAGGCCAAGGAAGAAATCAAATCTCTATTCCATTCAAAGGAGAAACCTCATCGCCACCATCATCTTCACAAAGAAACTCATGGAAGGAGTGATGATATTGACGAGAACACGCATGTGGATGAAGTGAAGGCTCCCAATGTTTTCGAGAGAGCCAAGGAAGAGATCGAGGCCGTCATCCACACTAACCATCCCGAGAAGAATGAGCTTGACGGTTTTTATTCTCCTAAGAGTTCTTGGCCTGTCTCTCCGGAGAAGGAAATAGCTTGGATTCGGATGCTCTCTTGGAAAGTGGCTTGAAAAGATTTGTGCTCCTTGGGGTGATAACAAAAAAGATTGAATGGTTCATATGATTGATGATGATCATCATGAACTTGTTTGCTAAGTGATAAAACTTGGTTGAGTTTCAGTGAGTTTCTTGATTTGTAGGTAATGAATAGCTAACTTAAGAGATTATAAAGCTCGTTTTTCATATTTCTTTAGACAAAGCATTTATTTTTCATATTTCAAGAAGATCCAGTGTTGACAGTTTGATGGATCCAAGAAACACATGTGTTATTACACCTTAGCATCCCTTGTGGAGACTTGCTCAAGATGTTTAAAACCACAGGAGGATGCAAGGATACATGCTCTGTCTCTGATACAGAGTAGTTGACTCTGAAGTCTAAACTATATCTCTACATCTTCTTTTGCTGTTGGGATGATTGGCACAAGATCCTTATGTTTTCAAAGGCCAAGGAAATTTTGGCCTTCCATAGTCGCCACAATATCCATGGGAAAGGCTGAACTATTACTGGCTCATCCAAGGCACATTTCTATTGCAAACATAGAGAGGCAAAAGAAAGAGCTAGGTTCAGCTCTCATTTTTCTTTGTCCTTGACAATGAACATTGACATGGGAAATACTTTCTGCAGCATATCCACACTAGTTTGAGGTTGTGTCCAAATCTCATTGACAACAAGTGCATCACATAGAATAGAACACTCCACAGGAAGTGTCTAAGCTTTGGAGGTGTTTCAATTTTTCAGATATTACCCCATAGCTTCTTCTAAACTGCAGGCAAGGAACTCGGTTGAGGAGCTTGAACGTGTTGGAGATATTATAGGGCCTTGTAGCCACTCTGAGATGTATAAGCACCGTTTATTTATTTTTATTTTTAAAAAAAAAACCAATTGCCTGAATCAGGCTGGCCTATTTGACTATTTGGTTTTCAAAATGATGTTTGTTAAGGTTTGTCTGACCAGATCAATGTTCCACCTTCATGTTTTCTCTATGATTGAATCAGATACTCTGAGAGTGAAATCAACAATGCTGTTTGCTCGATACATATGAGGTTTGGGTAAGGCGTCTATGAAACTATGATCCAGTTCACAGCCCACATCAGGCCTTGCTTGAGGTTTCTCTACCATGAGTTATGATTTTCTAAGCATAAGAACAACCTATCAATTAGGTTCTCAAATTGAGTTTCTCTACCAGAAAATAATTATATATATATATTTTTTTTTTTTTTTTTTTGATTAACCCGGAGGGATCTCAACCCCCAGGGGACTAACCCCTCGGCGCGAGGCAGCCCATTTGGTACTATGGGGAGTTAGATACCCAATTGCCTGGCCAAACATCACGGCGCATCTGAGGGGAGTCGAACCCGGGACCTCTTAGAAATCCTCGGGACGCGCTCGCCACTCGACCAGTGATGCCTGGTTAATTATATTTTATTAAATATTTACATTTCATTTATTTTTAAAAAGTAACACCCCTTATAGTTTAACAAATACGCAGTAAAATATTTTTGCACAAAAAAAAAGCAGTAAAATATTTATGCAGAGAATTCATACTTCTATTTCTCTCCTACTTTTTATATATTATTTTACTTTTAACCTAAAATATTATGGGAAAAGCCATTGATGAGGTGCTCTAAGAAAGACGGATGTCCATGCCACATTCCACGAAGGAACAGTTTTCGAAATACCTACTTTAGGTATTCTGGAAACTATTGACTCCGGTTGGCGCTTGTTACTACTTGTAAAGATTGTGTGTGAATCGCTTTATTTTAGAATTAATATTTATTTTTGGTTTAACCGTTTAACGTGCAAGAAGTATAGAATGAATAGCATGTCTTTTAGAAAAAAAATGAAAAATAGTCTATGTACATCAAATGGTACGTACGATACACACAAGTTCGTAGTCTAGCATTGAACACGATGAACATATAACTCGACCCGGACGAGTTAGTCCAGTGGTTTCTGGGGTTTCGGCTCTGAGGTTGCATGTTCGACACTCGAGCGGGGAGGTGTGTCCAGGACCGTAAAAGGTACATATAAAGGTTGGCACCGGGCCTAGGTGGTGGGGCGTAAGCCCAACACCTGATTAATCAAAAAAAAAAAAAAAAAAAAACATATAACTCGACAACCTAGATCTTAACGATCAGTGGCGGAGGCAGCATAGAGTGAGGGGGGTCACTTGACCCCTATGAATTTTTGTTACAAGAAAAACCTAGTGAAAGGTTGTAAAATTAATGCTTTGACCCCAGTAACATTTGCTGAAAATTATCTTAAACCAATGATTTAATTTTGTTGACCCATAAGTTTAGTGGCTGGCTCCGCCACTGTTAACGATGCACATATATCCATCGAAGGCAATGAACTGAAGATGAAAAATACAAATGGACTTAATTGATCGAGATATACAAGACTGTAAATATTGCAGACAAACAATATAATATAATTTTTTTTAGGAAAAAAGTTTGTTAGCTATACGAAATTTACCTTAATATGGTGGAAATCATCTAATGTTTCAGAATATAATAATAACTACACGATGTTTATGTTATACATGCCACATATATGAAGTACATGATTATATGGTGGGAACATCAAAATCAGATTTAATTGATTTTAGCAAAAGTTATAGGGTCAAACTATAATTAATTAAGAAATCAAATTTAAAATAAAAAAACTAAGTTTTAAAAAAAATAATTGTGTACATTAACTTTTGATTGATAAAAATTATAGAAAATAGTTGACAACAAAAATAAAATATTTATAACTGAAATTTTATATATTTTAATATTTATGAAAAATTTAAAATATGAAGACAATAACTTTGATATAGTTAATCATATTAATTTCCAATATAAACATTTTAAGAAATTCATATTTTGGGATTTTAAATTGGAAATAAATTTTGGTTCACAGGTTGTAAATATATTAACAAGATGAATTATTTTAGAAGTCAAAGAAAAGAAATGCTAGTCTTATAACACTTACAATTAACATCATAAAATTATAAAATATTATTTACAAATATATTACTCCTATCAATAATTAGAATGATACAACATACATAAGCATTATAATTTTTTTAACATTACCATAATTTGACATACTGTTTACGAATACCAAATTTATAATCTTACCTATAGATACTAAAATAACATGAAGTTTACATAAAAAAATATAAATCTGTTATCTGTATATATAGGTATGTATATCTGATTTTTTTTTTCAACATCAACATTTCTTTTTGTAAAATTATGTCAGCATTATCTTGATATATTATGATATTAAAATTTACGTAGCATTCCTTTTCTTTGACTTCTAAAATAATTCACTTTGTTAATATATTTACAATTCGTCAACCATAATTCATTTCCAATTTAAAACCTCAAAATATGAATTTATTTAAAATTTTTATATTGGAAATTATGATCCACTATATCAAATTTATTGTTTATATATTTTTTAAGTTTTCATACATATTAAAATATATTAATTTTCAGTTATAAATATATTATTTTTGTTATCAACTATTTTCTTTAATTTTTACTCAATCAAAATTTAATGTACACAATTAATTTTTCTAAAACTTAGTTTTTTATTATTTTAAATTTGATTTTCTAATTAATTACAATTTGACCCCATTGATTTTTTCTAAAATCAATGAAACCTGATTTTGATATTTCCACCATATAATCATTTACTTCGTATATGTGGTATGTATTAACATAAATATCTTGTAGTTATTAACATATTTTAAAACATTAAATGGTTTCTATTATATTAGAATAAACTTCGTGTAGGTGACATTTTTTTTATTTTTTAAAAGTAAAAGCATATATACGTATCCTAGTGATGATAGTACTTTATTGCATTATAATAAATTAAATGATATTGCTTATAGAAAATTTATGAAGAATCGGGAATTGGGACTACTGACCAACTCCGTTGTTTAAAAAAGTGTTCTCTTTCATAATTTTATTCCTTCTCTTGGTGCAGTTTACGTGTGTGCTTTGTTGGTTTGCATGTGCTGTAACCTTTGCAGCCTTCTTAGAGATCAGTATCACACATTCACACTGCACACATATATAAATTATATATATATATATATATATTTGTATACATGACACATATTATAGAAAATATATATTATAATGGGAGAGTTGAGTCTCTCCCATGCTGCCACGTCATCGTTAAGTGGATGCCACATATTTTTTTTAAAAAAAATGATATATAGCATGTTATGAGATTCGAACCCTTAACCTCAATGTTTATATGATTGACATAACCAACTAAGCTACATGAGATTTTGTAAACTAGAAACCAAATTTTATATAATAATATTACAGTTTGATCTTTTCTAAGGGTGTCCACATCAACATTAAGTGGGTCTCACATTTATTTTTTAAATCGTATGTTGCATGCTAAAAGATTCACTTCGGTGTTTATTTAATTGACATAATCAACTCAAGTACAAGAGATTTTTTTTCAAAATGATGGGGAATTTTTACTTATTTTGAATGAGGCATGGCGGTCGAGGCATTACAAGTGGTATTAGAGCTGGTTAGTCATTTCGATTTTAACCCGAGAGGAAACTTGGGACCTGTCGTGGGGCACAACGAGGACGTTTTGTTCTTTGAAAAGAAGTGAATTGTAACATCCTGAGCTGTGATATATATATATAAAAAAGGCTTAAAAGAATTGATTTAGCTATCTATGTCACTAAAGTTGACTTACCTTTTTCGTCACACATCCGTTTAGAACTCCAGAGTTAAGCGTGCTTAGGTTGGTATAGTGAAAGGATGAATGACCTATCGGGAAATGATTCACAATACCATGCGAGTGAATCCAAAACACGAGGAAAGTCAGGTGGTGATTGTAGGGTCAATAAACAATGATTTGGAGACTTTGGAAAAATTAACGAACCGATCGTTAGATGGGATGGGATCCACGGGTCGAGAGCGAGGACATGGGCAGCCCATTAACCGTGGACGGTCGGGACGTTACATTATTATTCAATGTCAACAAACAAATTAAAGATTTCATCTCTACATATAAATTAGAATTTTCAAAAAGTAGTACAAAAATTTTTAGGGATTAAACTTCGTGATCTTCAAACCATCTTATGTATATAACTTAATGTCGTAATCTTCTTGATTTTTATTCGGTTTTCTAATGAAAATTACACTTAAATTACACTTCACTTGAAGAAATAACAAATGAAAGTGAACTCAATGGAAGTGATGACTCCAATAATGCAATACGCAAAAAAAAACAAAGATTTAGACAAGATACGAACAACAAAATCTCATACACACATAAAACATAAAAACGGATTCGGCCCCGCGCTTGCGCGGGGACTATATTTCTAGTATATATAGTGGTATTGTGTAATAAAAGAAAACAAATGAAGAATAAAAAAGGTTACAAGATAACCCTTAATATATCGCAATAGGATGAGACGAAGTAGTGAGTCCAACTCCGAGAGAGACCGCGTACCAATATGATAAAATCGTTGACGTTCATGGTTAACATGCAATCCACGTACAGACTTTAAACCATATAATATATCATTTCAAATTAAATTTTGAACATTTGTGATAGGATACGTATTAGATGATATCATGAATATATAGACACTAGTTTTTTCAACCGATGATTCTAGTAAACTTGCCAGTAGCCAAGACACTATTAACGAATGAGAAAAAAACACAATGACACATGCATTTGAACCTACTTCATCAAACTTTCTAATGGAATTAAATGAACGAATTCAAAAATTGATAAAACTCACAAATGAGGCAAATAAAATATCAGTCAAACTAAATTTTAAAAGACAGAAACATGTTGGAACCAAATTTTTATAGGCTTTTGAACTGAATGAAAATATTGATCAAATGTGAAGAGATGTGAAAAAAATTGACAATAAATAAAAACATTTAACTAAAATGAAATGTAAGATTGAAATTGTTTTACATTACTTACAACAAGAGAAATTATTTACTATATATATGACATTCCTATAACAAGATTCAGTATTTTGAAACATCTATTGTATATTAACTTAAATTTAAAAGCGATTATTTGAGTTCTCAATATTTACAGTTTGTGTTTTTGTGAACATATTCAACAATGGATGACGATGATAACAACAATAACGTCAACAATGTGATTGGCACTTCGAATTGTGCATTGACAACACAAACTGGGAATGGTCTACCACTTGAAATGCTATCCACACAAGTTTCATTTGTGCCTTGCAACATAAACGGATTTCACTTTGACAAGTTTGACGAAACGAACTTAAAGCAGTGGCATCAAAGGATGCACTTCTTTTGACTACTCTAAATTTGGATGTGTGTATTAATGAGGTCAAAAACCAATGCTACCGGTGAACAACATGAATTCAAGGGCTCTTAATAGAATTGATGCATGAAAGAATGGTGACTTCCTATACAAAATGTACTTTCAAAATTGTCTTCTGGATCAATTGTTTAGTGTTTACAATTAGGTCGAAACTTCCAAACATCTGTGAAATGCTTTGAAAATAAATAAAAGTCCTTCAGCGTAGGTTTTGGAAATTTTTCCAAATGAAAAATTCTCTTATTTGAGATGGTTGATTCACGTTGATCTTGGATCAAGTGCATGAGCTACAATTGATCTTCCAAGAGGTCAATGAATAAGGAATGAAGCTATGTGAGACATTCAGAGTGAATTGCTTCATTAACAAGCTTCCCCGAGTTGGCAGATTTCAAAACATATCTTGATTACAAGTAAAAGACCTTGACGTTGGCGAATTTGATTACCAGATTTCAGAACGAGTCACTAAAAATGACCAATTCATACTCATGATGCCAATATAGTTGGATACAAGAATAAAGGTAAAGGAAAGGCAAGATAGTCTAGGATAAATAATCATGCTCAACAAACACCTACGAGCTTCAAGAAACAAGTTCAACCTTCCACGAACAACAAATTCACTGGAAGTGTATGTGGCAAGATAGGACATAGATCCTCATAGTGTCGTAGAAAGACTATAAGAAAAATCAGTTGATATTCGGATCCATATGAGGTCGATCCATCCAAGAACGAAAATAATTATAAGAGGCCATGATTTCTTGCCTTCTTTTGAGCTGTGGGAGAATGAGGGAGAGAAGTGTGAGTGAGTGAGGGAGAGAGATTCTATTTATAGAGAAATCTGAGAAAATTACTGACGGATTACCCATTGATAATTTTGCCGTCAGGAACTTCAAATTTTCAAACGGTTATATAACGGCTACAAAGAGGATCAGTCGGTAATTCATCGGTACTTACCGATGAACTCCTGATGGTTTTTTGACGGGAAATCGTCGGAAACTTCAACGGTTACATAACAGGTAGATATTAGCCTCGGTATATCGTCGGAAATGTAGCCGAAAGTCATTTTCGTCGAGAATCCATCGGTATTGTCTGACGGATTCCCTACGGATTGACATTTGTTGGTAAGTACTGATGACTTACCGATGATTTCTTAGTAAATTTTTACCGACCGAATTTTTTCGGTAATTCCACGGTAAATACTAATGGATTTTTTTTCGGTTGGGAATTCCGTCGAGAATGACCTTGTTTTCTTATAGTGAAATATCAAAACGAAACTAAAAAAAAAGAATACTGTAATTATGTTTGCTAACTTGGGCAAAAAAAATATGTTTCCTTATTCATTATTTTTTTTCTCAATAGTCAATACCGTTGGCAAAAAAAACTCAATACTTAAACTCGGATTGAATCAAGAAATTTTATAAATCTGTATGTACATTGAATAGACCATTCGTCCACAACAAATTTAATCTAGACCATCCTCACAATCTTGAAATCTTCTGATTGAATATTTGAGTTACAATAAAGTCCATACCTGTATTATTTGTTCGTTATCCATCGTTATAGTAAATGCTGCATGGCGACCCATGTGGATGTAGCCAGCAGATACATGCAAGTATGCAATAACTTCGAATTTTTTTTTATTTTTTTTTTGTCAACTAACTTCGAATATTGCATTAATATAAAAAATTGCAGAGACGTGTACCTAAAAGTGGAGCAATTTTTATAACAATATATTTTGAAATTATTTTCTTACGAAATAAAAAAGTCAACCGTAAAAGGTCGGTCGTTGCAGCTAGCATCCACGCGATATCGTCGACTCCACATTTTGAGTAAATGTTGTCTTCTTCAATACACCAACTCGAAGAAGAAACGTAAATAAAGTTAAAATTAGCTTTTTAACATTGAATTCGAAGTTGCCACTCTATATATATATTGTCCATATCCCACACTTCTATATAATATAATTATAAAGTCATCAACGCTATAATCACTCAATTTCTTTTGG
Source organism: Moricandia arvensis (assembly GCA_905132765.1). NCBI lineage: Eukaryota > Viridiplantae > Streptophyta > Magnoliopsida > Brassicales > Brassicaceae > Moricandia > Moricandia arvensis. The sequence continues at coordinate 23,646 of CAJHQP010003726.1, read as the reverse complement.
CTTTAATCACCCAATTGTTTTTTAATGTTCAACTTGGAATAAGAATATATATTTCATTGCTACTTTATAGTCGCAGCTAAAGGTAACCTAATTGGTTGAGATTGCTTTTCATGAAAACCGAACAAATATTAAAGTAAAAATTATATTTGTAATTTTGTACCCACTCATTTCGAAAAATAAATTCTAAAAAATATGTCTTCCACGTAGTCACAAAAGCTGGGCATGGTAATAGTAAGTTATTATGAAATCAAGAAAGAAGTGGTGCTGGTGCCTAGAATTATGAATTTTAGAAGAAAATTTCATCAATTCGTAGCGTCTCTTCTTCCTAGGTTGTATACCTAATTTTATAAGAATTTCAAATGCTAGTAACTCTTATATAAACATCCCAACATGTTTTTTGTTGCATCATGTTGTAAATATAGACTTTTTGTGAATATATAGTAATTCGTGATTTCCATTGCATTATTGAATACAAATAGTAAATATCGATCATTATCTCAATCAACATAAAATCATTTATATAATACAACTTTGTTAATGTTTATCAGCTAAACTTTGCTAAACACATAAATTTTTGTATTTGTGATTTGTTTCGTATTTTACAGATATAATCTCCTGCTTTGTTTTACTTTTGGAAAATAGTACATCCAATTTTTGGATATCTCAAAAAATTATGGATCTTCACGAATATTTACTAGTATTTTTAAAATATCACATTCACTTTGTTCAATAATTATATTAAAATAATAAGTAAAAGCAGGTGAAACTATATGTTCAATAAAAATTTTAAATTAATTGATTTTGTATAAAAACACAAACTTTTAGAAAATAGTACTTTTTATAAAGATTTATATTCCTTTCTTAACTTAATAATTTTATTAGTAATTTTATAAATATATTATATTAAAATAATAATTATATAAAATTATATATTTAAAACTTTATATAATTGTACATATATATATATGTATTAAAGTCAGAACAGAGATATATCCATTATTAAAAGTGTTAGTATTTATGTTTGACTTCATTTTTTTATGAATATTAATTTTTAATATTTGCGTTGTTCCCAAAACTTATAAATAGCTTAGTATTTAGGATCGAATCAAATGAATAACGATCGATTCAAGTTTCACAAATGAAATGTGCATTTCTAAATTCCATTTCAAAAAAATGTGCATTTCTAGATAGGAATGACAATAGAAGTGGCTAAAGGCCAAGGTGGACAACTATACATACGTAAAAATATCTGCAAATAGTACTATAATAGGGATAGTAACTTCTAACCTTGAGATATAAGAAACGTGGGGGAAATGGGTGGTCTAAACATTTATGTTATTTTTAAACATATTTTGTGTTAAGATGAGTCTTTGATGTGGAATAATTTGGAACTTTATATGACTGAGCAGTAAGATCCCTACACAACTTTCTCCCGTCAAAGTGAGAACATCTCTATGTTACGTGTTTCCAGCTATTTTCCATTTCATTTTAGTATTTTACCATAGCCTTTTTAATTCTTATTCTGCCACAATTAAAGATGCTTTTAACTATTATTAGTATAAATAAATAAAATTATCATGCATGATGCCATTTTAGCATATATACTTACGAAAGTCGTTCTAGGCCAAGCCTAAATTAACATTTTTAGTCGTGTAGGATAGTGTTGGATCTTGATTGTCAATTGTAATTACTAAATGATAATCAGCCAACATTGATACAGCAACTTGGTCCCACCTCCCGATTTCTGAAAGAAAACAAAGACAAATCTATGATGGACTTATGGGTGATGAAAAGTTTGCATTAACGTGTATTTGTTTTTCACGGAATCCTTAATCAATAGTATAAAATTACCTCAAGTTTGACTATTAATGAGCTGTTTGTGTAAGATCAAACACGGTGACAGTATGAAAGGACGTAAAGATGAGAAGCAATTATAACATTAAACCCACGTGCATGCGTCTAATGTGAACACATCCATTTAAAATATTTCTAACGTTTCCAAACATAAAACAAAAACGATCCAATAAGTAACAGTCAAAAAGTTGCATATCTGAAAAAAATACAAATAAACGCCCAACCTCAAAAAAAAAAAGATAATTCAAATATAAATATAAGTCTGTATGTTCACTTCTTCCGACAACAACATAAACACTTAGAGAAAGAAAAAAAAAAAGATGGAGTTAATATACACGGCGGCTAGCTGGTTCACCCCGACGACTCTCTTCCTCCTCCTAAATCTTATGATCGGCACCATCGTCATAACTTCTCGATTTGGGTCATCGGGTTCAAGTAAACATCACCCGCATCAAGATGGGTTCGGGTCGGGTCATGCTCAGTCTCCGTTAGCAAGAGCTCCGTCGATTATCGACCGGGTCAAGTCCATTAATTTTCATCTCTACAAATTTCCCCATCCAGAAACCGAACTTTTCTCGACGACCACCAACCACAACGTAATCGGGTCGGATCTTCACGTGTATCCTGACCCGAATCCGGCTCCGCTACAACGCGCTCCTTCTCTCTTGGACCGTGTTAAATCCATCAACATGTCATCGTATTTCAAGTTCCCTCACGACGTAACCGGGTCGGATCCTCACTCTCACCCGGATCCGACTCCGTTACAACGTGCTCCTTCTCTCTTGGACCGGGTCAGATCCATCAACATGTCACACTTCAAATTCCCGCAGTACAACCCGGAGGAACATGACTCCGCTGCCAATCACACGGAACCGACCCGGTTCGAACATAATCCGACCCGTATGGGTCGGGTTGACCCGATTGATATATCGAAATTCAGGATTCCAGAGGAAGACCAACCGACCGGAACCCGGTTTGATAATCATCAACTCAACACTCCCGGTTTAACTCGAGCTCCGTCTATCTTAGAACGTGTCAAATCCATCAAGCTATCTTCTTTCTACAGATCCGACCCGGATACCATCAACTCCGATCAAAACCCTGACCCGAACTCGGTTACTCACGACGACCAGAAGCACGTGAGGAGCAAATCGGAGTCTAAAAAACCGGTTAAGAAGAAGAAGAAAGCGACGGGGAAGATGACCAAATCAGCTAGCGAGAAGTCCGGTTTTGGTTTAAACCAAGAGGAGGCGGAGAGTGTGGAGTCCGTCGAACGGAGAAGACCAGATACGACGAGAGTCGAGAGATCGACGTCGTTCGGCGACGGAGAAGACGGCGTCGACGCGAAAGCTTCCGACTTCATCAATAAATTCAAACAGCAGTTGAAGCTACAGAGACTCGATTCGATTCTGAGGTACAAGGAGATGCTCAAGGCCGACTGATGTAAAATTACGTAGTTACCCCTCGGTGGAGATTGTATTCGTTAAACCTCATCGCCGCCGTGTACACAGAGGAGATACGAGAGTACTGGATGATGTGTGAATTACCGATAAGGCCCTTGAGGATATTATTGTAATTTATAGTGATTTAATGTTTGTAGTCAAATAGCAGACAAAAAAACGTAGCTGCTTAGTGAAGTGTGGCGTTATTTTTGGATCTGGGACGTTGTTTTGCGCCCAAGTTCCACTTGTGTAGTAACGTTTCCTATATTTTGCTTTTCTCTTCATTTTTATTTTGGTTTATTTATTTTTATTTTTTGCCAATTGGTTTATTATTTGATTTTTGTAGAATTTAATATTAATAGTACTTGATAAAGGAGATTATTAAATGCTTATAAGAGATGACAGAATAATGCATATAAAGTACACAATAAATGAAGTTTGAATTTCTTTAACAAGTGATGTTAAACCAATTATGATTATAGAACTTCTATGTATAACAAAGTGTTCATGCCATGAAATTTCAGATCTTAAAACCAATCATCTTTGTAGTTTCAATTAGTAATTGATCTAGCTTTTTGTTTTCATCAATAGGTGATTTAACTCAAGATTATCAAATATTTATATATTTTCTGCAAATCTTTCAAAGTTCCAAAGTGAAAGTTTTTAATTCATTTCTTTATGTTGAAAGACATCTTAAGCGTAAAGTTTGTACAACATTCACCGACGAACCACTATGAAGAAACGGTAAAACTTTAATACTCTATTAGTAATGAACATAATTTACTGAAAAGTTAATTTAAAAGTAAAGAAATAATTAAATATTAATATTAATATACTATCTAAAAAAATTTCAATTTTTGGTGTGTCACTTTCTAATAGTTTTTTTCCTATTAGTTCCTCCTAACATTTGAATATTCTTTAGAGCTTTTATTTTGTAACACACAGTTAAGAAAAAGTATTCGTGAACGATTTTGTAATTCTTCGTTGTTAGATTTATGCCATTATCACGTTACAATATATGTTTTTTCACATAACCTTGTTTGAAATTTTTTTTCTTCTAAAAAATGGCTTTCAATTGAAAAACATAAGTAATGCAAGTATAAGTTCCACTCATAAGTTTGGAAAAGTTTAAGAAAAGGATATAATTAAAGAAAATTCTAGAAATAAATAAACATTGAATCATAAAAATTAAGAAATAGAAAGATACAAGAGCAAATCTCTCAAATAGATTCCTTTGAAATTTTTGTCATAAAAATAGATCTCAAAGAAAAATGACCAAAATAGATTTTTTAAAAAAATAATATTGGGCAAATCTCTCAAATAACATCTTTTGAAGTTTTTGTTACAAAAATAAACTTCAAAAACAAAAATGACCAAACTAGACCTTTTTATTTTTTAAAAATTAATATTTTTTATTTAATTTTTCAATTTTAAACCTCACCCCCAAAACCCCACCCCATAACTCTAAACCCTAAGTCTAGATTAGTTAACCCAAGGGGTATAAACATATATTTACCCCCAAAATCCCACCCCAAAAATGTTATTTTGGTCATTTTTTCCCTTAAAGTTTATTTTTGTGACAAAAACTTTTTTAGGTCTATCTTAGGGTATTTCTCAATAATATATATATATATATATATATATTTTAAATTTAAATCTCATCTCCAAAGCTCCACCCCATAACTCTAAACCATAAGTTTATATTAGTTAACCAAGAGGTATAAATGTATATTTGCATCATTAATAAAATCTATTTTAATCATTTTTTATCTTAAAAGTTATTTTGATGACAAAAAATTTCTTAAGTCTATCTTATGGTATTTCTCAAGATACAGACTAGTGTTTGTTCAAAAAAAATACAAAATAGTAAAATTGATTCGTCGGCCACGATAATTTTTTTTACCTTTTCCACTAACTTTTGTCCATTCTATATTTTGAATCCTATTTATCGGTTTTATTGCTCTTCCTTCTCTAGTTAAATTATAGCCACCATGCTGTCTAATCGAGTTTATTTCTCATAACTATGCGAAATTTCCGGCTCCAAATGGAATTGTTAATGGTTAAGGGTGAAAAGACTTGAAGGATCAATTTGTAGTTCATTTTCAGAAGCGTGAGTCTTCCAAAATGATAGACTAAGAGGGTGCATAAATTGTAGCTGCTAACATAGGGATGGTGTGATCAATCTCTGAGCAAGGGGTAGAATGTAGTTCATGTGAATGTATGAACGGACTAGCAATTGCAACCTCGAAGGGTGTAGTGACTAATGACTGTTTTAGAGTCCCATGTGCTTGATTGCGAGAGAGTGAGTGTGAGGTTGGCTCCAAGTGGTACACAAGTGTAATAGAAAAGTTTTCAACAAATGAACTATGTTCACCATTGAGATCTCTTCGCTGGTGACATGAGGCTTTTTAATAATAAGAGCAAAATCATGAAGCTTAGGAAGTAATGGGCATCTCTTCTCTTAATGAACAAGTGCTCCACATATTTCACAAGCACTAGGGATCTAAGAGTACTCCACCTCTACCACATAGATATTGTTTTCCTTATCACTAAGCGCAATTAGCTTAGGAAATGTTTTTATTTAACTCAACCTCAACTAAAATTTTGTAGAGAGATTATAACTTGATGATCTTATTCATGTTACGTACATTGTATATATACACACGTCTAGGTTTATCTTAACTTAGAGAAAAGTATAGATCTTTATATTAATAGATCTTTACAAAATAAGGACTAATGTATGTGATAACCCTTATTTATACTAAAATGGCCCCACAAGATGAACATCGCTTGCAAAGTCCAATCTTGTTAATGAGAAACTCGAACTGCGTTCTTTGTAACGGTTTGGTGAATGCATCGGCCAGTTGGTCAACCGAGCTATGTGAGTAACCCGCAGAGTTTTTGCATGTACTTGTTCACGAACAAAGTGGTAGTCCAACGCAAGGTGCTTCATTCTGGAGTGGAATACCGGATTTTCCGAGAGATATGTGGCACATATGTTATCGCAGTATAGTACCGATGTGTTTGTAGATCGTAGTCCGAGTTCACCCATCAATGAGTGAACCCATTTTACTTCGGATTCAACTTCAGTTAGTGCTATGTACTCCGCCTCTTTGGAGGACCTTGCTACACCACCTTGTTTCTTTGTAGACCACGATATAGGTTGTCTCCCAAGATAGACAATGTAAGCACCAGTTGAGTTATAATCGTCACGATCACCCGCCCAGTCTGTGTCGGAATACGCATGGAGGTTGAATGGTGTGTAGGCGGAAAAGAAAATTCCCTTGTCCGCTGTGCCAGCAAGATACCGAAGAACCCTTTTAGTAGATTCCCAATGTGTTGTCATCGGTATGTGCATGAACCGAGACAGTCTATTGAATGAGAAATCTATGTTTGGGCGTGTAATGCCCAAGTATTGTAGACTGCCCACGATAACTCTGTATTCTGTAGCATCAGATAGAGGAGTACTAGAGGACTGTGTTAGTACTTGAGACGATGACATTGGTGTGGCCATTGGTTTTGCATCCGCCATTTTTGCTCGTCGGAGAAGATCTGTAATATATTTTGTTTGTGTGAGATGTAACCCTTTATCCGTTCTTGTTGCTTCCATGCTAAGAAAGTATGACAGTTGACCAAGATCTTTAAGGGAGAATCTTTCGGCAAGGAGAGTGGTGACCTTTTGAAGTTCTTGTACCTTGGATCCAGTGACGACTGTGTCATCAACGTAGACTAGTATGTAGACATAGGATGATCCAATGTTTAGGATGAAGAGTGACGCGTCTGTGAGTGAGTTTTTGAACCCGATGCTGAGAAGAAAGAGTTTGAGGGCTGTGTACCAAGCTCTTGGGGCTTGTTTGAGGCCGTACACTGCCTTTTTAAGCTTCCAAACGTGATGCGGTTTGTCTTTGTCAATCATGCCTGGAGGTTGTTGCATATAGACTTCCTCTTCCAATGGACCTTGTAGGAATGCATTGTTAACATCCAACTGTTGAAGAGGCCAGCCTTGAGAAACTGTAGTGCCTAATACCAATCGAATGGTAACATGCTTAACAACTGGACTTTATGTGTCATGAAAGTCAAGTCCAGGTCTTTGATGATAGCCTTTGGCCACTAGACGTGACTTGTATGTTCTTGAACCATCTGGAGATCGTCTGATACGAAAGAGCCATCGTGATCATATAATGTTCTTTGCTTTAGACCGATCAACAAGCTCAAACGTATCGTTGCGTATGAAAGCGTCTGATTCAGCACTGATGTATCGTCTCCACTTTTAATCTTTGAGTGCCTGAACATGATTCTCAGGTTCGACCTCAGTGAGAATTGCTATTAAGCCATACTTGGGATTAGGCTTGCGAATATTGTTTTTGGCCCTTGTGATCATCGAGTGATTGTTTAGCTCCGTTGTTGAGTTTGGTGCTGATGTTGTTGACGAAACAGAGTGCTCTGCTACGGAGTTTTGTTTTTGTGCTAGTTGTGGTGTTGGCACTTGTGTCGTTGAACATGACACTTGATCTGCAGGTAAAGTATCAGTACACGGGACACTATTAGTGATGAGTGAACAATTAAACACATGAGTAAGAGAGGCTATTGGTGTGTTTGGAGGATTTGGTGTTTCAAAGATGGGAGAAGAGGCGTTTTTGAGCAAGGAAGTGAATGGGAAAACCGATTCAACAAAGTCAACATGTCTCGAGACGTATATTCTGGAGGTGGAGACTTCAAGGCATTAAGTAAGCACTTTGAGTGAGTGAGTAACCCACAAAAACGCATGGTGTTGATTTAGGAATGAACTTGTTGTGACCATATGGTCTGAGCCAAGGATAGCATAGACACCTGAAGCTACTGAGCTTTGTGTAGTTTGGCTCTGTCTTGAACAAGGCTTGATATGGCGAGGTGTTGGAGAGATTTGGTGTAGTAAGTCTGTTGATTAGATATACTGCTGTGGCAAATGAGTAAGTCCAATATGCCGTTGGTATGTTCGCGTGTGTGAGGAGAGACATGCCAATTTCTACTATATGGCGATGCTTCCTTTCAGCCATTCCGTTATGCTCCGGAATGTGAGGTGGTGATGTGTGATGTGATATTCCTTGTGATGCAAGAAACTGCTTGAGTGCTACGAACTCTCCACCATTGTCCGAGTAAAGTGTTGTGATCTTTGTTTTGAATCGGTTTTCCACGAGAGCTTTGAAGACAGGGAATATTTGAGCAACCTGTGATTCTGTTTTAAGAGGATAGAGCCATGTATATTTAGTAAAGTGGTCAACAAATATAACATAATATTTGTAGCCATCGATAGACACTACGGGAGATGTCCATACGTCGGAAAAGAGAATGTCAAGAGGGAATTTAGACTTTAAGGTAGATGCTGAAAACGAAAGTTTATGACTTTTATTAGTGGAACAGGAATTGCAAAACAAATTAGATGACAAAGAAGAAGAGAAAGGTAGTGAAAACCGAGAAAGCATAAAACGTAAAGTGTTAAGATTTGGATGGCCTAGCCTAGAATGCCAATCCGTTGATGAAGTTTTAATGCAAGAAAGCGCAGAAAAGGTGTTTGGAGATGTGTTTGGTGAGAGGGATATCGGCCACTCATACACACCCTCATTGGCCTTGCCGTTGAGAAGTGTTGTCCCCGTGTGAAGATCCTTCATCTGAAAATCATATGGACATAGTTGGATCATCACGTTGTTAGTTTTGCACAGTTTATTAGCAGAGATCAGATTTCTCTTGATCTCAGGTACACATAGGACATTTGAAAGTAGAAAGTTTCGAGAATGAGAAGGAAGAAATGTAGAACCCGTATGTGTTATGGGAAGGTTTGAGCCGTTCCCAACCATAACATTCTCTCTGCTGTTGTATGGTGAGTGAAGAGAAAGGTTGCTGAGGTCACTTGCTATGTGATGAGATGCTCCGCTGTCCAGAATCCATTGAGACATGTCCGGATGTGGAGTGGTTGTTGTTGTGTGATTAGCCTGCCATTGAGGAGTCGGAAGTGGGAGATGAGGAGCTGCCCATTGGTTGGGAACACGCGGTTTAGTGTAGGAGGTTGGTCCGTATGATTGTCCTGCTAGATGTTGTTGTGGTTGATATTGTGGACACCTTCTAGCTCCATGTCCTTGCACACCGCATATCTGACACTTGGCTAAGTATGGTCGTTGAGGACGAAATCCTCCTCGATTTGAGTATCCTCCACATGGGGAGGAGTAGTTTTGTTGTGGACGAACCTGAGTGACATTCGTTTTGGCTGGGACATATGACTCCTTTGGTGATGACATCTTTAAAGTATTTTCTCTGTTTATTAGCTTCTCATGCAACTCATCAATGGATATAGGCGTATCTCGACCATTAACCATCTCGATGATTGCTCGGTAGTCTTCTCCAAGACCGTAGGTGATGGCATCAAGAAGGTCTTCATGTTCAAAGGGAGCACCAAGAAGCGCTAATTGATCTGATTTTTCCATTATTGCTAGCATATATTCATTGATTGTTTTGTTCCCTTTGGAGGTTTGCTTCAACTGTTGCATGATTTGCTTAATATGACCTCTGGTTGGTTTTCCATAGGTTTGATGCAAGGCTTGCCAAACTTCTCGAGATGTTGTTGATCTTGCAACGATGGGTTGAACTGTCGTGGATAGAGATCCAAGAAGCGAGCTATAGAGAAGTTTGTCTTGTCGCTTCCAAGCCGCAAAGTTAGGGTTTGGAGCATCAGAATTTTCCGTTGTTGAGATTGTAGTTGGTGGTGTCTGATCTTCTTCCGAAATGAAGCAGTAGATTGCATGTGCTTCAAGTAAAGCACGAAATTGAAGACGCCATGTGATGAAGTTGCTCGGCGTTAGTTTTGTTATGTTTGCCATGTTGAGAGAGATAAGTGTATGTCTTGGATCTGCAACATTGAAGATTGTTGTGGTTTCAGAAGTTGCGGAGGAGGCAGAGGTAGTAGACATGATGTTCTATTGACTTGGAAGAGACAAGAGGAATGAGAAGAAATTTAAACGTATGGTGAGAGAGAGAGAAAAAAAATTGTTTTGTAGGATCAGAAGTGCTCTGATACCATGTAGAAAGATTATAACTTGATGATCTTATTCATGTTACTTACATTGTATATATATACACGTTTATGTTTATCTTAACTTAGAGATAAGTATAGATCTTTATATTAATAGATCTTTATATTAATAGATCTTTACAAGATAAGGACTAATGTATGTGATAACCCTTATCTATACTAACAAATTTTAGCTTTCTCCTAATTGTTGGTTCTAAACGAGGCTTATCTGTAATGATTGTCTCTCCCAAATCTGATGCTATATGACCGATGCCTAATCTAAAGAAGCATGGATATGTATATTCACACTGGTAATGTATGAATCTCATGAATTTTGAAGGAGTTTACATTACATTAAATTTGAAATTCTGCCAAACTTTAAATATGGAATTGCTTTTTGAGATGCTCTCAGCAAACATAATGTATCAATATCACTTATCGAAGACGATATTTCTCTTGTAGTGTTTACTAATAAGTCTAATCTTCTATAAGCTTGAACTTAAAGAATACTAAATGATTTATTTTTAATACATATGTATATACAATTATGATACGTAAATTGAATAGATTGTCGAAACCAAGCATATCCAAGTACTGTTTCAGACAAAAATTTAGATAAATCAAGAAACTATAACTGCGACGTTTGAGTTGAAATTAAAATAAAAAACATTTGAGTAGAAATTCGTAGTCACGCTCATAATTATCTACATCGGTCGACAAACAAAAAACAATCTACGTTGTTTCTTTTGTTTCTTTTCCGTTTTTTTTCTGTGACAAAAAATGTTTTACGTTATTGTATAGTATTTTTCATTGACTATGGGACAGACTTGAGATTCGTTCAACAAATAAAACTTCGTAAGATAAGGCGTCGTAATAATTAGGGCTTAGAAATCATCATGTGAGACGAACCAAAACCCTACCCAACCATTCTTGGCCACGAAATTAAGAGTTGGAATCTTTTATGATTTTCTCGTGGCTCGAAAAAGACTTTCTTGTCATCTTATGACTAAATCAATCTTCACTTCCTTAATCAATCATCATCCCTATCTCTTTATATTTTATTTTTGTTCAACAAAACAAATTCAAACTTCAATTCAATTTCGCTTTCTACTCCTATCTTCTTAAAATATTTATATTTCCTACCTAACTGAAAACGCTTAAATTGTTCGTATATTTTATATTGCAACTATGTGGTGCTTGCTATAGAATTTTTCTTTTTGTTAAAGTGATATAGAGAGATCTCTTATTAAGTTCACAAGTACTTTGACAACAAAAAGAAGTAATACGCTACGTCTTCTTGATATTAATAAAATTATTGTTCGACGTTAATATCTACAATTTCACTAAATATTGTTTTTCTGAATTAATTTCAACTTTGAGGTGAAAAAGGAAACACTCATTTCATGACATTATATTTATGTCATTCCAAAGTATATCAAAGTCTGGGTGGTGTAGTCGGTTATCACGCTAGTCTCACACACTAGAGGTCCCCGGTTCGAACCCGGGCTCAGACATTATTTTTCGTTTTTGTCCTTTCCATTTTGTTTTGGTTCGGCCCAATCATAATTTCGTAGACAATATATTAATCATGGGCTGACAATAGATAACCCAAATATAGCTACTGCCATAGCCCATTTCACTAACGTACTACATAATTATGTACATACCAACGTTAGACTGGAAGTCTATAATGTATGTTACTGGAAACTAGAGATAATGTAGTTCGTTGTAACAACAACGCTAACCCGACCAAGTGTTTTCTGTTAGGACACAATGGAGACAATAAATCATTTTTTTTTTGGCAGATTCTTCTTCAAAATCTAGGCTGCTTTAGTTCAAGAATTTTTTTTTCACAGCGGATTGAGATTAAGTTATAAAGATCACATCTGACTCCACGCAAGCTTCAGTTCTTTTTTCTTTTTCATTTACGATAGGCATTTCCAAACTGCTATGCATTACGATAAGTATTAGATTACAGTAAAGCACCTCGAAGTCAATGATCAGATAGTGAAAGATGTACATTATTCTATTGCAAATCATATTTACAAGTGTGATTCTAATGAAAGAGACCAAATGATTATTATTTTGCCATGGAACAGCTCAAGATGAGTGTGAAGAGCTACAGTATGGTGATCGAAGAGCTAATTAGTTTTGTCATCATAAGGATAATCTATTTGAAGAGGTCTATAAAAGATCTGATGCTTGTAAAGAAGATGACATGGGGTTAGTTGACGTGCTTGAGAATAATGAGCATGTATTTCTTCTCCAACGGGGAAGAACAAAAAGGGCTTTCAAATGGAGCTAGAGAGGAAGAAAAGAAAAGAAAAGATCTATGTGAGCATCTCATCTACTAAATGGTCCATCTTAATGCCATTTTTCGTTTGGTGAGACAAGTCTTGAAGAGCTGTTGGAGAGTATGGACTTGCGAAAGTTGGTGTTGATGTTATGTTTTGTTGTTAGCGCGCCGACTCTATTCACCATCTCCATCTAAACCTCACTACTTGCTCTTGTACCTCTCATAAACAGAAGCCAGCTTTATTTTGTTCATGAACAGCATTGTCGAAACAATGTATTTTTCATTACAAGATATACTTTTGAGAGTTTTTGGCTGTACATAGGGTTTGTTCTAAGGCTTCATTGGTTTGGTCGGAAGGTTGTAATGGTCCTTACAATAGCACTTATTTTGGGTTGCCATATCAGGGACGGGGAGACCGCCAGGTACTTACTCTCTTCAGTCTTGACACACTTTTTCTATCGCGACAAAAGTGCAAGTTCGGCGTCATCTCAATGGTGTTGTCGGGTTTGTGGTGGCGAATTTAGTGGACCATTTTTGTTCAGCTTCACTAACCATGGCTGTGTTGACCTAAGCTTGTAGATAACTTAGGATATAAGTAATCCTAATGAGATAAGGATTAGGAATAATAAAAAAGATATTTCCTATTGAGTTTAGGAGTTTATGTTTTACTATATAATGAGATACCGTGATGTGGTATAACTCAATGAGTTTTGAGAGTTTGTGATTTAGAAGTTTAAGGTTTTTGAGTATTTCCTTAAAGAGATTAATAAAAGTGAGTTCTTGAGATTATTGATCTTGGTTCTAAGCGTTCTACGATTCAATAATTGGTATCAGAGCAATATTGAAATCAGGAGAGAACACATAAGAATCAAAATCTTCGTAAAGAAATAGAAAGACCATGGGAGACCTAACTACAACGAAACCGAAGGAGAAACACCTTCACTCCATACAATTTCCAATGCTTACTACAACAAACTACACGGTATGGAGTATGAGAATGAAGGTGGCACTGCAGGTTCATAAGGCTTGGGAAGTAATAGAATCTGGATCAGAAGATGTCGAGCAAAATACTATGGCTCGAGCACTACTTTTCCAATCTATTCCGGAAAGCCTACTATTGAACGTAGGAAATTTTGAGACTGCAAAAGAAATTTGGGAAGCAATAAAAACCAGGCATGTGGGAGCTGATAGAGTCCGTGAGGCGAGACTACAAACCCTTATGGATGATTTTGGAAAGCTGAAGATGAAAGAGACAGAGACAATTGATGAATTCTCAGGAAGGTTAACAGAGATTTCTTCAAAATCAGTAGCACTTGGAGAAGTCATCGATGAACCAAAACTTGTAAAAAAATTCTTGAGCAGCCTTCCGAAGAAAAAATACATCACCATTATAGCTGCACTTGAACAGGTTCTAGACCTGAAAACGAAAAGTTTTGAAGACATCGTTGGGAGATTGAAAGCTTATGAAGAGAGGATTCAAGTCGATGATCAGGATGAGGATCAAGGAAAACTCATGTACGCCAATACTGATTCACAATCATACCAAGAGAATAACAGAAACAGAGGACGAGGTGGACGGTTTGGTAACAGAGGAAGGGGACGTGGAAGATACAACAATCAACAAGATTGGAAGCAAGGAAGAGATACCTCACGTGTAGTATGTTTTCGTTGTGATAAGACTGGTCACTATGCATATATGTGTCCAGACCGATTGCTTAAGCTACAAGAAACACATGAGACTGAAGAACAGAGTACACATGAAGCCGATGAGTTGATGGTGAACGAAGTTATATATCTAAATGAAGAGAACGTGACACCAAGCAAATTTGAAGCACACACCGACAAGGATAATGTCTGGTATCTAGACAATGGAGCTAGTAATCACATGTCAGGTAATCAAGATTACTTTACAACACTTGATAAGAAGATCACAGGGAAGGTGAGATTTGGGGATGACTCTCGTATAAACATCGAAGGAAAGGGATCGATTTGTTTCATAACAAAGGATGGAAAAAAGAAAATACTTTCTGGTGTCTATTTTATACCAGATTTAAAGAGCAATATCATCAGTCTTGGACAAGCTACAGAGGCTGGGTGTGATATACGAATGAAGGATGAGTTCTTAACGCTTTATGATCGTAATGGCAAGCTACTAGTAAAAGCAACCAGGTCTAAGAACCGCCTGTACAAAGTCACTATGGAAGTTGATGCTACTAAATGTCTACAGCTTGAGAAGTTGGATGAATCAACTACATGGCATGCGAGACTTGGACACATAGGCCGAGAAGCTATGCAAACCATGATAAAGAAGGAGATAGTTGTGGGAATACCCAAACTAGTGGTAGAAAAGGAGAATTGTACGTCCTGCCTATTAGGAAAACAGACACGGAAGAGCTTCCCAAAGTCAGCCATGTTTCGTGCATCAGATACTCTTGAGCTTGTTCACGGCGATCTTTGTGGACCAATCTCACCAGAAACAGCTGCACGAAATAGGTACATATTTGTTTTGATCGATGATCATACGCGTTATATGTGGTCGATTCTATTGAAGGATAAAAGCGAGGCATTTGAAAAATTCAAAAGTTTCAAGAAACTTGTTGAACAAGAAACTGGAAACACGATCAAAACCTTCCGAACTGATAGGGGTGGTGAGTTCACATCACAAGTTTTTCAAGACTTCTGTGACCAGCATGGTATAAAACGTCATCTAACTGCACCATATTCACCTCAACAAAATGGGGTCGTTGAGAGACGCAACCGTACACTAATGGAGATGACATGAAGTATCATGAAACATATGAATGTGCCAAA
Organism: Moricandia arvensis; assembly: GCA_905132765.1. Classification (NCBI taxonomy): domain Eukaryota; kingdom Viridiplantae; phylum Streptophyta; class Magnoliopsida; order Brassicales; family Brassicaceae; genus Moricandia; species Moricandia arvensis. The sequence goes on along the minus strand of CAJHQP010003726.1, from coordinate 8,201 downwards.
CTACCTGTGGGGAGAAGCAGTGAGACACTCGACATATCTCATTAATAGAGTTGCAACGAGAACCCTGAAGTTGCAAACTCCGTATGAAAGCATGAAGAAAAAGAGACCTAACGTCGAACACTTACGCATATTTGGCTGTGTTTGTTATGCTAAAGCTGATGCAACACATCTCCGAAAGTTAGATGATAGATCAAGGGAGCTGGTACATCTAGGAATTGAGCCTGGTACAAAAGCATATCGCTTATACGATCCAAAACAGAGAAGAATAGTGGTGAGTAGAGATGTTGTTTTCAATGAAAACAGTAGATGGAAGTGGAACACAACAGAGAAAGATTCTCATGATCCGAATAGAATCACGTTTCCATCTTTAAGTGATAAAGAAGATGAGGAGACGAGCGAAGAAGGAACAGATGGTAGTGAGAAAGAAGAAGAAGAAGATATCAGTGAGACTGAAGATTGTGAAGCCGAAGAACAACCGATCTTGAGAAGATCTACAAGACAGACTAGTAAACCAAGATACTTGGATGACTACGTCCTAGTGTCCGAGTTAGAGGAGACAGAACGTATACTTCTTCTTATCAATGATGAACCATGGGACTGGAATGAGGCAAAGTCAATAAAAGAATGGAGAGACGCGTGTGAAGATGAGATTACCTCCATCAAGAAGAATAAAACTTGGACGCTTGTGGAGTTACCAGCAGGATGCAAAGCAATTGGGTTGAAATGGGTATTCAAGGTGAAGCATAATGCAGACGGGAGTGTTAACAAATTCAAAGCTAGACTTGTTGCAAAAGGTTACGTGCAGAGACATGGTATCGATTTCGAGGAAGTATTTGCTCCTGTGGCAAGGATAGAAACTGTACGAGTGATCATTGCTCTTGCTGCATCACACAACTGGGAGATACATCATCTTGATGTAAAAACAGCTTTTCTCCACGGAGAATTAAAAGAGGAAGTGTTTGTCTCGCAACCTGAGGGTTTTAAAGTTAAGGGAAGTGAACACAAGGTTTATAAATTACATAAAGCTCTCTACGGGTTAAAACAAGCTCCAAGAGCTTGGAGCATCAAGCTTAACCAGATCCTTAAAGAGCTCGGTTTCACAAAGTGTTCTAAAGAAGCTTCTCTGTTTCGACGGAAGAATAAAGACTCGATCCTTCTTGTAGCTGTTTATGTGGATGATTTACTTATTACAGGAACAAGCTTAGATGACATAAAAGACTTCAAATTGGAGATGGCAAGCAAATTCGAGATGAGTGATCTTGGAAAGCTAAACTACTATCTTGGGATTGAAGTAATACAAGTTAAAGGTGGAGTGGTGCTGAAGCAAGAGAGATATGCGGCTAAAATAGTAGAAGAAGCAGGAATGAGTGAGTGTAACTCTGTTCATATACCAATGGATCCTGGTTTAAAGTTATCAAAGGCACCAGAAGAAAAGACAATAAACGAGAAGGAGTTTCGGCGTAACATTGGATGCCTTCGATATCTTATTCATACCAGGCCAGACCTAGCTCAATGTGTTGGTGTGCTATCTCGTTATATGCATGATCCGAGGGAATCACATGGCGTTGCTTTGAAACAAGTTCTACGATATCTCAAAGGGACATGTTCCTTTGGTTTATTCTACGGTAATAATGGTAAGAAAGAACTTGTGGGCTATAGCGACAGCAGTTACAACGTGGATCCAGATGATGGAAAGAGTACTACAGGGCATGTTTTTTATCTTAATGACTGTCCAGTCACTTGGTGCTCACAGAAGCAGGAGATCGTTGCATTGTCCTCTTGCGAGGCTGAGTTTATGGCTGCCACTGAGACAGCAAAACAAGCATTATGGTTGTAGGAATTACTTGGCGAAATCACAGAGGATGGAGTTGGAAAAGCAGTCATTCGGATTGATAACAAATCTGCAATAGCTCTCACAAAAAACCCTGTGTTTCATGGGCGAAGTAAACACATATACACGAGGTTCCATTTCATAAGAGAGTGTGTTGAGGATGGGCTTGTAACCATTGAGCATGTGGCTGGAAACAAGCAAAAGGCTGATATGCTTACTAAAGCACTTGGGAAGATCAAATTTAAAGAGATGAGGGAGCTTGTTGGTGTTAAAGATATGTCCAAAGATGATCTCAAGCTTAAGGGGGAGATTGTTGACCTAAGCTTGTAGATAACTTAGGATATAAGTAATCCTAATGAGATAAGGATTAGGAATAATAAAAAAGATATTTCCTATTGAGTTTAGGAGTTTATGTTTTACTATATAATGAGATACCGTGATGTGGTATAACTCAATGAGTTTTGAGAGTTTGTGATTTAGAAGTTTAAGGTTTTTGAGTATTTCCTTAAAGAGATTAATAAAAGTGAGTTCTTGAGATTATTGATCTTGGTTCTAAGCGTTCTACGATTCAATAGGCTGACTATCAAAGTGTTCATTGTCTTGTGATCTATCTTACGAGTCAGTGTAGATTCGTCATTGTCACTATATTTACTGACAAAAGGTTGGAAAAATTTAATGTGGCAACCATGGGCTTGTGAGGTCCATATGATTTTTTTTCCATCAAGTAGTCTCAAAGGAATTCAGAATGCTCTTTCCAACCTTATTGTTTGCAACTGAATTGCATTGTGGATACGTTAGGTGGGGATATAGAGATGTGTGCAATACACTATGGAGTTGTAGCTACACATTATCGAGTACTACTACATGTTATTGTGAATCAAATCAAGCTGTTTTGCTCTCGCTCTGCTTTCAAAGTTGTTTTGAACGCCTCTGTATTTTCACTCTCATTATGAAAGCAGTTGTCATCTCTTACGTGTGTAGTGGAGTCCTTTCTAATCAAAAGTTGTCACCAGTAAGTTTGATACACGACGAAGACAATAAAAGCGATCACACATCTCTGTGTTTCTTTGGTCTTCACTCATATATCTCTCTCTCTTTATCAAACAATCAAGCAAAATATGTAGTCACGGTAACAAATGCTTTTTAGATAAACAAAATTACATTTTAATTATTTAAAAAGAAAACAATGAAAAGGATCGTTTAGGAATGAAAAAAACAGTTGAAAGAATGAAAGTGTAAGATTCGAATGTCCCTTCGGTTTACGTCATATTTCCGGTTCTGGGGTGCTTGTTAGATATTGTGGGCCGACATATTGAAAAGCTGAGAAGATATTCGTAGATTCGATCGGACATTCACAGGTTGATTACATACGACTCTCGCACTTGACTTGGACTTAATTTATTCACTTCAAAGAATATATATAGGCAAATCTCTCAAATAAGCATATTTAAAATTTTTGTCACAAAAATAATCTTTAAGAACAAAAATGACCAAATTAGTCTTTTTTATTTAAAAAAATTAATATTTATTTTATTTTTTCAGTTTTAAATTTTACCTTCAAAACCCTATCTCATAACTCTAAACCCTAAGTTTAGGTTAGTTAACCCAATGAGTATAAATGTATATTGGTCATTTTGTTACCTCACCCCTCAAAATCCCACCCACTCTAAACCCTAAGTTTAGATTAGTTAACTCAAAGGGTATAAATATATATTTATCATTTTATTAACCCTTTAATAAAAATTATTTTGATCATTTTTTTCTTTAAAGATTATTTTTATGACAAAAGCTTTTTTAGAGCTATCGTAGGATATTTATATATGTATATAGTTTTTGTCACCACTTCATATCAGTTATCAAAACATATTGTCTACTATCACGAATTTAATTTCTTGTTTCACCAAACAGTGGCGGAGCCAAAAACCATTTTTGGTGAAGGCAAACAAAAATATATTGATTAATTAATATGTTAATAATATTTTGTAATTTACAGTTTTGTTTTAATCTGTTTATATTTTTTTGGAAAATAATTATTTTACATTTTATCTTTAATAGTTAATAAAGATAAATTATAATTTTGTTTTTAATTTACTAAATTTGATAAATATTATTGTTCAATAATTGGTGTATTTTGACTAAATCTTAGTTTTGAATATTTAATACTAAGAATCTATTAATATGAAAGTAAATATTTTAAGAAATATAACATTTAGCTATTTTGTAATTTAAAGAAAAATTATTCCAACTAAAGTAAAATAGGAAACACGAAAAATATTTATTATAACAAATTATTGGAAAAAAAAACAGTTGATTTTAGTTGGGAAAAAGAAGAAAAGATTAAAAAAGGTTAAAAGAAGGTAATGGGTACAAATTAAAGAGACATGACATATTGACATGTAGAAAAAAAAGGAAATGAACAAAAGAAACGATCAAAGGGAGGGGGGGGGGGGAATGTGTGGATTCAAACCCGATTCACTGGGAGGCATTTTTAAATTTCTCATGTACTGAACCAGCTGAGCTGCAGAAACTATAGTTTTCCCAAAGCAAAACAGTTAATTGTACTTGTTACTGGGGGCAGCTGCCTTCGATCTGGACAGCGTTACAACCGTTACAACGTAAATGTCATAAAAATACCTCAACTAAATTTCATTAAACTTTTTAATATCCAAACTTTTTTGCTACCCAATTTAATACTCTAATTAATTATTTTGCTCATTATAATATACAAACTTTTAAAAGTCTACCCATTTTAATACCCAAATTTAATTATTTTAAATAAAAATACTACTAAATTTCAAAAAATTAAAAAATCTCCAAAATCAAAGAGAAATATGGAAATTTTCTAATTTTATTTTAATATATAGGAAAGAAGGTAAATAAATTAGTGAGAAAATTTCATTTTAAGATAAAAATAAATAATTTTGAATTTAAAAAGAATAATTTTGTTTTATATTTCAAGAAACAAACTAAATTCAATATTTTAAAATTTTAAAATTTTATTACATATTTTAAGATTATAAAAAATTTAGTTACTTTTATTTTTCAAACATACACTAAAATTAAAAAAAAAATTGATAACGTTTTGTAAATTTTAGAGATTTTTTAAGTTTCATTTGAAATTTTATTAGAATTTTAACCAAAATGAACAAAGTTTGAGTATTATAATAGGTATAATTTAAAATTTATTTATTAAAATGAATAAAATAATTAATTAGGGTATTAAACTGGATATCGGAAAAGTTTAAGTATTAAAAAGCTTAATGAAATTTATTTGAAGTATTTTTATGGAATTTCCCTTGATTATATCTTCCTCTAAGTTTTAAGTTTTCAACACACTTTTTACTTATTTTCATAACTAAAATTAACATGTTTAGACCATAAAAAAATTATAGCTTCTAAGTAAGGAAGTATAACTTGGACCAAACGAACACCATATATCTACCATTGACTGGTTATCAACAAAGAAATAGAAAGAAGAAAAACGCTGATTGGTGATAGCATATGTCATCTTATCAAAAACTTGTTTTTGATAACCAAAAATTAAAATTAAAATTATTACATAATCAAAAACTCAAACAAAAAATAAATTGGAACACATCTCAAAATTGATTTCTCGTTGTTTTTAGTGATAAGTTCTCAATTTAAATGTTTATGGTATTTTAAGCCTATATCAGTAATTGATTGATTGATAATCAACAAAAAGAAAACAGTAATTGATTGCATACGTCACAATTACGATAAAACTAAAAGTCTTGTCTTAAATCGAAATTAAAATCATCTTTCACAATCAATTGGATTTTGTTTTGTTATTTTTACGATAAGATCTTAGACTGAGAGAAAGTTTATCGTACCAAATAAATCACGTTCGTCAAAAGAGTGAACGAGATCTAAAGATATGAATCATGGCAGAGAATCAGAGTTAAATATTTTGGTTTCATGGAAAATAGCTGAGAAGAAATTTCCAAGATCTTGGACCCACCTTCAAGATCCCCTTATAACCATTTTTGTCAAAATCTTACCTGTTTTTTTTTCTCTAGAGACTTTGATTTTGTCCAAGATCGAGTTGATTTTATGGTAGGAACCTGCCAATGTCTAATTAATTTCACATTCCCTTCCGACACATTTCACTATCGTATAAAGAATGCCCAACGTGTCTCGTTTTTTTCATGTCCATGACTGTTTGACTGTATCTAGAATACGTCTGCTATATGTGTAATCGTAGTGTTGTTTGTTTGAACAATGAGATATAGGTAAGAGACGCTACTATTTTTTTTTAACAATGAGACACTACTATTTATTTATAATGTAATCGTAGTGTTGTTTATTTGTTGACCAGAATATAAAACCATATTCTCCCAAAACTATTGGCATTAAAGTCAGTCAGTCAATAATGGTTTAGTTCGATATTTGCTTCTCGTTTGTCGAGGTGGTTGATTTCTCCATTATGTAATGATCTAGAATCATCAATTGTTAAGGTTTACCCCGATTAAAAGTTAACCATTTCAATGCTTTAGAATAATACATTTATGCGATCCGAAACAGTAGACAGTTTGCTTAATGATTTTAAAGTTAGAAGCGAATGCAATGTTTAACTCATTACCATGTTTCCAAAAAGACTACCTACCACAACTGTTATACACGAGAACCCATTTTATTACTCCGTCCGTTTTATTTTATACTCACTCCGTTTCGATTTAAAAAGGTATATATACTTACTTTAAAACAATTGTTTGATAATTTCTGATTTTGACTCGGGATCAGTTAATAAAAAAGAAGGTGGTCGAGTGGTTTATATATATATATATATATATATATATATATATATATTTAAATAAAAATTTAGGAGAAAACATGTAAAAAAGAAAGTTATTGACTAGTATTTAGATATTTTAAATTTCAGTCTTATCCAGATTCATTTTTATCAACATTCATTTTTATCGATCTTATGTTTTACCGGGCTGTCCTTATTTTAGACGCCATCTGTTTTCCATGTCACATGTAATTCAACTTTCACAACAATCATTCATATTCAAGTTTTTTCAGTTCTTCTATCAACTTATCGACCATTTCTTTCTAATGATTTAGCTCAATCAATACAATCATATCAAGCATTCACAACATTCGATCAAACAACAATCAATCTCTCTCATCAACATAAGACATTCCATTAAGTTCTTTTAAATAGTATAATTTTTCTTATGAAATATGTGATATGTATCTAACAACTTTGCATTCATTATAATCCATCAACCTATCAACAAACACCCTAAGATAAACGAATATTATAGATTCGAAACAACTCACCTGGAAACATATTTGGATAAATATGAAGACAAAGGACAAGAACTAGCAACAAAAACAACAATGAACTAAGCTTGCGCTCGGTGGTGGCCCGCGATGACCGGAGGGCGACCGCGGCTCGGCTCACACGAGGAGAGAGATAAGATATAGAGAAGAAAGTCTCAACGGCTAGGGCTTCTAGTCTCTGGATGTAGGGTTTCACTTTGGTTTTTGATGAGAGAAAAGAGAGGATGTAGGCTTCTATTTGTAGGGAAATGGAAAAGAATCCTATATTTAACCCTAATGGGCTATGGAGCTAGCGGCCTTTCCTTTTTAAACTCAATAAATTTTGGGCAATATATTTTGTGGTGCTGTAATTCTCCCTTGTTAATCGGAATTTGCCCAAAATTCTAATATTTAGACTAAGAGCCATAACACTCAAAACTAGGAAGAGCATCGAACACACAACAGCCAAAGGGAACCCACAATACGACATGTAACTTTGCTCAAGGAACTCTTTCAAAACCAACAAATTGATTTAATATATGAAATGGAATAGGAATATAATAGTTTTAGTAAAAGCTCAAGGCACCGCTCAATCAGAAAATAACCTTAAAATAATAAATGAACACCAAAAGTTCAATAAGAAAATAACATAAGCATGTTATGCCTTGGTTCCATGACTGAACATGCGGGAAACTCTAGCTGACGATTCCGGCTTATCTAACCATAGAGAATCCTCCAATGGATCCTCTTTTGGTTCAGAGCTCGAGATATCAATAGCCATATCATCAATCAACCTTTCAACTTGTACCGCTTGACCGACCATCCAACCTACCACAAACTAAAAAGGTTCCAAGACACCAATCAATTTAACTTGATTGTCCCAACAGAGTCCCACCATATATCACTGGCCTCACTCCTACGCAGACTTCGGCTTGCACCTCTTAGACTTGTCCAGAAACTCCTCATTGTACTCCACTACAAGAAAACGTGACCATAACGACCACAATTTACGACCACAAACGAGAGGTCGTAAATTTACGTCTTTATTACGACTAACGTACGACCAAAAAAATTTTCGACGTAA